>OZ038383.1:20490196-20665196 GCA_964036045.1 Eutreptiella sp. 'Long Island Sound 2002'
ATCGTGACCATGCACCCCCAGATCCGGGGCGGAGCCACATGGGCGGCATGGGCTATGGATACAAAGCATAATGAGAAGGGTGGGTGCCTCATACTATTTCCTTTCCCTTGCCCTCTCTCAAACCTTTTGCTACGGATACGGAAACCACACCTTAACTATCCGATGTTCCCTGTTTTTTGTACGTTGGCAATGCAAAAGTGACGCTCATTGAAACTATCTCGTATCTATTGAGTCCATTTGGTCCATTTCTTCTCATTATCTATTTGTACATACCACATTGGAACCGGAAGTTAAATAAGTAAACACCCACGGCAACTAGTTAGGCTTGCTGAGTGGCACGACAAAATCTGTTAAAATATAACAAATATGTGAAAAATGTAGGAGTTGCATATTTCAAACTTACCAAAAATGTATTGCAAAAGCAGAAAACTAGTGAAAACCCCCAAGATACATTGAAAAAACATACAAAATAACCGGGCTGAAACGGGGGGGGGAACAAAAAAAGCCCTTTTTCCTCATTGACGTGTGGGTGGACAGGCCACTGGGTGACCCCTGTGCTGGCCTTCTTGGCAATGTGCACAAGGTCTTCCATGGCGGCCCAGTCCTTGCTCTGGGCCATTGGTTCCTTGCTTCTCCACTTTCCAATGGCCTGCACTTCATACCCATCTCCCTGGTTCCAATCCTCCTAAAATTTTCCCCAAGCCTTGCCGCCGCCTTGCCGCTACAAGCACCACCTTGACCATGCTCTCCGACTACTCTGCATGCGGCTCCTTGAGCACCGCACGGTGTCCCAATCCTAGTGCCACGCGTTCAATCCTTGCACACCGCAGAAGCTGTTAGACTACCCTTACGGTAGGGGTGATGTAGCCAATCCGCCCATGTGTGGGATAGTTCTGATTTTGTCCCCCTCTCTAAAGTGTTGGGGACCCTCCTGCAGATGGCAGGTGTGATGTAGCCAATCCGCCCATTTGTGGGCCAATTCTGATTTTGACCCCCTCTCTGAAGCTTTGGGGACCCTCCCGCACATGGCAGGTGTGATGTAGCCAACCTGCCCACTTGTGGGCCACTTCTGATTTTGGCCCCCACTTTGAAGTGTTGGTGACCCCCCATACGGCGGGCGTGATGTAGTCAATCCACCAACATGTGGGCCAATTCTGATTTTGTCCCCCTCTCTGAAGCGTTGGGGACCCTCCCGCACATGGCAGGTGTGATGTAGCCATTCCGCCCATTTGTGGGCCACTTCTGATTTTGTCCCCCGCCATCTGGACCACCGGTGGACCCACTGGGCCACCGTCACCAAACACTGGGAGGAGGTGGCCTGGCGGGAACGGGTGAAAGACCTGGACACTGAGAGGGCAGAGTTCCGAGTTCTGTAGCTAAAGTGTTGCCGACCGCCGGACGCCGACCCACACACAGCAAAAAGGCGGCGTACTGATATGCACCCCTCCCATGCCATTCAGCTCACAAGATTGCCCGTCTGGGACTCGTCTGACGATCCTGTCATTCAACTCACTGGATCCCCGCGGGGTATGGCTTAGTCTTCGTGAGGCCACCCCGTCTTCTACTCAAAATACATGTGAGTTTTTCAACTCCATGAGACTACTCCCTGTGCTTCCCTCTACTTCTCCTTTTTCCTGTTTTTGTCTTTCTTGCCCTGTAGTGTCTCCTCGCCGAGATCTTTGGCTGCGGACAACTCAGACGTCTCCCCGTAGCTTCACCGGATGGTAACCTCTGCCTTCCGCTCCACATTTGCACATGGGAAGTCCTCCTAAATTTTGCACAGCCATGCCACCAATGATGTTGGCCAAAGTCCCTACAGGGTGTTTTGGGGCAGGTTTTTACAATTAACCCAATCACCTATCCGGTGGCCGCGAAAAGCTTTGGTGTCGCCTATCCATTTGAACTTTGCATAAAGCACCCCTCCTGATCTGGTCGCTTGCTTGCTACCTCCTTTGCCTTTGGACACACTAGAGCTGATGTTGGAGTCACTGCTGCTTGTCGTAATGTTGGTGGATGAACTGCTGGATCGGATGAGGAGGACGTGTCTCCCCGTTGGGACTTGTGGTTGTCATTCTTTTCTCAATGGCCCTTCTTCTCTTTGCGCTTATCCTTCTTGCAGTGTTTCTTCTCCTTCCCCTTTTGTTTGCTCTTTTCCTCCTGTAGCTTGGTCTTCAACTCCTTGCGTACCACGTCACAGTCGAGTATCAGTTGCCTTATGTCTTGTACCGTTTGGTCAGCCTACAGCTCTTCTTTGTTTTCCTCCAGCCACCACTTGATTACTCAACAAGGCTTGTGTGTCCACCTTGGGGCACCTGGGATCTTTAAAATCAGCTTGGTGGTGCGCACGTCCGCCCGTTTGTGCAATGGCTGTTCATTTTCACTGCCATCCTCAATGCAGTCGTAGTCACTTGGGCCATCTCCTTGCTCTGCCCAACTCCATCTTGGGCCCCGCGTTGTCTTCTCCTCCTCCTGCATGTGTTTCTGCTCCTCCCTTCCTCCTGGTGGCGGCGCGGCAGGTGTTTCTTAGGTGTTTCTTCTGCACAGTAGGTCGTGCAACGCGAAGCTCACCTGGGACTGCTCGGCCATGAGATCGAAGATATAGACCTCGATGCCCCACATGAGCATGTTTGTGTTGGCTGCCATCAGCTTTTCCCAGCTCCACTCTCCGGCACGCACCAGCACCTCTCCCGTCATTTCAAGTTGTGCGCCTGGGGGGGGCAGGATCAGGGAGTGATGTCACAGGTCAGGGGCCCATGCCCAGAACCTCCGTTACCCTCCCCACCTGTGGCTACAGTTCTGAGGCAGCGTGCCTGTGCCTTTGCGGCCCCTGTGAGAAGCATGCAAAAATGGTGTGATGCAGCACAGTGTGTATGCAACCCATGGGCCTGGTGTCGTGGGTTGGAAGCCTGACCATTGCAGCCCCCGACTCCCCACCATCAGAAGGGGCAGCACAGACCTGAAGCCTGTCAGCTCCTCATATGTCTCAAGCACTGGTTCCTCAAATACCGGTTGTCGGTAGGTCATGCGCATACCCTTCAAACGCTGGATGTAGGGGTCGCACAGCACGCGTGGGGGCATGGGCTCCATCTCAAGATGCTGCTGGCGGGAGTGGAAATCACTGACTCGCCTGAGTTCATTGGCTTCCTCATTGAAGGTCACACGCAAGGGCTGAGCCTAATGAGGATGAGGATGTGGCGTGGGCAGGGGCACATCAATGCAACACTGTCCCCAAACCCGAAAGCTCGCAAAGGGAGAATAGGAGGGGGACAGGGGCGGGGGGAGGCAGGGGAGAAGGGGGATGGGGATGGGGCAGAGGGGAGGGGGGGGGGGGTGGAGACCTGACCAAGGTGAGGTAAGCGAAAATGTAGGTGAAACCTTTGGTGGACAAACCTTGTTTAACACAGCAATCTGACAAGAGCTACTGGATTGCAACCAGCCAAAGGCACACAACTTCAAAAAAGAGTGGGAAAGATCATGCAAATTAGTGCCAGAGTGAGATCCTACCACAAGCAGAAGGGAAGAATTGGGGGCTGGGAATGAAAGGAATTGAGCACAAACAACCCGCAGGCGCACGGTGCAGCTTCACAGACACACTGCACACACCCCTCACGCCCCCCTCCACAGGCCGTAACATGCACTGGCCCTCGCACAATTTCCCCAGATTTCAGATCTGCCTCATTGCCCCACAAGGCGTCATGTCAAGCACCATGTCAACATACATAATGCTGCTTCTCCATAACAACTGTCCTGCTGCACATTGACAATCAGCTTCTGACAAGGGTGGTTGAAAAAATGTTTGTGCGCGCGGGGAGGTCGTTCAAGCCCCTTTTTGAGACCCCCCCCCACCCCTTCAGGGCTCGGGTGACGGAGGCCCCCCCCCCAAACCCGAACCCCCCATACCCCCAACGGTGGTGGTATTTATGTCTGGTCATTTCCGGCCATATCCTGTGGCACAAAAAATGGGGGGATGTGGTGCCCCACCAAGGCCTCCCATTGGCACAAACTACTCGGACGCACATGTCAACGATGATACATCAGAGGAATCAAAATCAGAATTGTAGACAGAGCTTGAATCACTGCCTGACTCAAAGCTGGAGTTGGAGCTACAGCTAGAGTTGGAGCTCAAGCTGCTAGTGTTGGAGTTTCAAGCAGAAGGTTGGGTAGAGTGGGCATCATCTGCATCCTGAACTCGAGAACCTGATTAGTAGAATGTGATGCACCATCAGGGCAGAACCAAGAATGACTGGGAATGCATCGAACAAGGGGAACACAACACTTTTGGTGATACCCAATAGTGCTGGTGTGCTCACCATCGCAAATCAAAATGCCATGATCGGACGCGGCCGGTACTTAAGGGGTTCCGGTCAAAAAAAATTGCCACTTGCAAACAGCAAAACAACAATCCTGTCAACCGAGCCCCTTTCCCAAATCCCCCCCACCCTCCTTCTGGGCTTGAACGACCCCCCCCCCCCCCCCTGCGCGCAAACCTTTTTTCAACATCCCCAACAGATCCCACAACTTTTGTTCGTAGCAGAATTGTTTTTTTGTTTTGCTTCCGCAAATCCAATGTACGGCTCCATCTGGGGAGCGGAATCATGGCTATGCCACATTCCGTAATGGTCTGACTTGCCAGTCTGTTCAAGGGGTTGAAAAACACCCCTCGAATTTCGTGCATTGGTACATTCAACCATTAGGGTATGCCTCTAGGCCACATGTCATCTCTTGACGCTTTTCACCTTGAATGCTATCTTCTAACTCGTCTTGTCTCTTGCTTCACTCACTTCACACCTTTGTGAATAGAAGACTGAATCACCTGGGATGTTCAATCAAAATTTGTTTGATTTTGGCAAGACACCTCGAACAGCAGCTAAAGTGTGGGATTTTAGGGGCCAATGGACGCCACTTGGGAGGATTGATTGGTGCTTTATGGGTTTGTATGTGCTCCCGCTGTGACGAAAGGATGACGGAAGCTTGGCCCAAGGGACCGCTACCGCTAGTGGTTAGTGGTCACTGAAAACAAACGATTTTTTCTGCCAATTAATGATGGTTTGAATGGTGGGGCCCCGCAGGGCAGCCGATACTAGACCTAAAGATAGAGCTTGGGATCCCCACCATTGGTTACAGGGTCCATACAAAAGGAAAAAAATTACTGGAACCTGTGTTTGGGTCAACGTGTACTGGCTGCAATAAATAAACCACAATTTGCCAACCATAGTGCAAAACGGCCCTTTCAAAGGCCAAAGCACACTACCTAGGGGGGCCTAATTGGTGCTGCATGGCTCCCCATGGGTTTATGTACTCCCATTGTGATGAAATGATGATCCAAGCATGGCCCAAGGGTCCCCTTGGGTCATCAATAGTTGCTAGAAAAAATTGCTTTTTCCACCCAGCCCATGCTGGCTTGAAAACAGCTGACGAGTCATTGGTGGGCCCCCATAGGGCGGATGATCCCAGTTACTTGGAGGTTCAACAAAATCATTGGGTGCCTTGTGGGGGCACAAACCAATGAACACATTCGGTTTGCCGGCAAGCTCCCAACCGGTAGAACTTCCTGGGTGTGCAAAGTTACCCTTTCCGGGGTAACTTACTAAAGGGTGGTTTGGGGGCACCACGAACACCCCCTTTTTCGTAACAAAATCTCAGGAATGTGCACAGACCCAAAAACAAATTTTAAGGTTCACAGCACCCCTGCTAAAACCACATCTCCGACGCCAACTCGTTCTATTGCTGACAGTAGAACTCGCCTGTAGAGGGTGGAAAACATGAATGTGTGAGAAAATGGTAATCGGAAAAGGCGTTGTTCCAAGGCGTAGACACACAACTTGGTATGTTGACGTGGTAGGGAACAGTAGAAGGCAGGCATGCATAACAGTGTCTCCTCATGAAAACGAAACATAGCTGCAATTCTGATACTAGTTTTTTCTAAGAGGGCACATGTTTTTTTACCGTCAGCAGTAGAACCTGCACCACAGAAACCGGTTACGAAACCTTTCTTCACCACAAACCTATGGATGTCCTGACTTGAGTAACAAAGGGAATGCATCACAGTCCAAGTGCACACAACCATGCAATGCAATGCCATCGGTAAGCAGGACAGCTATCTGGTGAAGGCGGCAAGATGCGTGGCTTATAAGTGAACACATATGCTGAAAGAAAGCAGTATGAGGGTACTACTGCCAGCAGTAGTACTGACCAGAACAATACTGTTACAGTGTCGGAAATAAGCCCAGCAGGTCGGGGACATCAAGGGTAGTGTGTGTGCAAGGGTGTTGCAAACCGGGTAACAGAAGTGGCAGGCACATACAAATTTTCTTTTACTGACAGCAGTAGAACACAGCTGCACAGTGACAGGCAGCAAGGGCCCAGTGCAAAACAGCGCAATTTGCCCCACACATAGGGCAACAACCCATCGCAGTGCCAGGCAGCAACCAGTATCCACCGGGGGGGGGGGGGGTACCGCCAACAGTAGAACACTAGCATGCAACATACTTTGTGATTACTTCTTCTTCTCCTTACCCCCGCTCTTCTGAAAAAACTTCTGCATGTCCTGTGCAGTAGGGATCTTGGTGGCTGCAGAGGTGGAACTGCTGGAGCGTGTTGCTGGGCCTGTCTGTGCTTTTTCTTGCGTATTAACGGGAGGCCTTGGCCTCTTCACTCCGCGGGTCTTTCGATGAACCTCTCCACTTGCAGCCGTGGCCTGTGGAACGGGAGCAGACGGGGAGGCACTAGCGGACGGCTTGGCTGCGAGGTTGGCCTTGGAATGTGACGCCTTACTCTTTGGAGTACCAGCAGCAACTGGCCTTGTCGTGTCGTGCCGAGGGTTCTCATCCGGGGCAGGCAGGGGAAAGGTAACGTTAACGTGGTAAGGGGCTCTCCATAAGACGTGACAGTTGGGATGATGCGCTGGTCCTCTTGCCGGCTGCCTCTAGCGTACTGGCAGCCCCGGCAGCTTGCTTGGCCTCCTGCTTGGCTTCCTGCTTCATCACGTGCTTGTCTATTTTCTTTGCCTGCTTCGTTGTCTCCTCAAAGTGCTTGTCCAGGGCATTCACTGGAGCCGGGGTCACCGGGATCCTATTGGCAAACAACGACAATTCACCTTCAAAGTCTCGAGGTAGTGCATTTTGCGTGGTGCTCACCTCCTCCGACGGTACCTTCTGCATGCTTTTGGGTGGCAGGCCCGTGCAATCCCAGAAGCGGATGGTCCATCGCACAGAGTGCACCGGAAGGGCGGACACTGTCTTCCAAATTTGTTGCGCACAGCGGCACGACGCAAGAAGCACCGACAGCATGGGCTGTGCTAGATCTGCTGGCACATTCATCGATGGGACCAGAACTTCATACCACCAGCGGAACATTGAGGTGCGCCATGGGTAATTCACAACCATGTATTGAGGATGCAAGATGAATTTCTTGGGTTGAGGCAACACACTATACAGAACACTGCATGTGAACTTAGTCCGACTGGCCTTCGCAACCATGTCCGTTTCCCCTGTACTGTGCACCGCAATCTCGGTCTTCTGCCACGTTGCCAGGTGACGTTACCAGGTGGGCAGCACTCATAGTTCCCATCTTGTCCTTGCAGTATCGCACTGCCCGCATCTTGTTGTTCACCACCACCTCGACCACTGCATCCTGTGCGGCATCCGTGCTCACAGTACCTTGTGCAGTCATGTCGGCTAGCAGCCTCTTCCTAAAACCCATGGTACGCTGCTTGTGTCCAGAATTTGGCCTTCACATGCAATTGTTCCACTCTCCAAAGTGCTGTTGCTGCTGCTGCTGCTGCTGCTGCTGCTGCGTCCTCGCAGTCCCCAACTCCACAAACGGTTGTCCAAAGCCATCGGACGTTTCACTGTGCTCTCAGTGCCTAATAGAAAAATACAACAGGGTTCCAATTGGACACAGTGTTTTACTGCCAGCTTGAAAAAGGCACCTGCATTTGTATGCACCAGGCCTGTCGCATCGAAATGGTCGGAAAGATAACTGGTAACTGAGTTCTACTGCCAGCAGTAAAACCGGTGTACAAGACAGCAGAGTGCCCACAGAACGTGCATGACATACATTGCGAATCGTAAATCGGCAAGTCTGGGTGGTATACATGGGTGCCCTGCATGGCGCAACTCCTTCAATTTACGGTTCACCGTGCTCACCGTGACCTTTTTCATCAACAGATCCGTCAACCACTCCATGAACTCCTCGTAGTACGAGTATGCATGTCCCCAGCGGACTCTTTGAACGGTGCTGTACCTAGGACCCTTGACTCGTCGAATTTTTCGATTGCCAGCACCACATCGGGATGGCCATACATCATGCAAACAAAATTTGCGACTCCCCACCACTGTGTCACCGCCCGGTTGTGCTGTGACAACAATATTGGTAATGCATGTTTCTAGCTCAATACCGAGGGTCATATCGCCGCGGTGTCCATACGACACACAGGCACCATGAAACTTTCTAATGCCGGCAGCAGAACATGCCATTTTTTCTGGTGTCTGATAGTCCTTGTACTCCAAACCCACATCTTGAATGATGCTCCAGATCTCATCTCCATTTAGTGTCACCTTTTTCTAGCTCTTCCCTCCTCTTTGCTAGCACAGTTTCGCCAGGCTTCCAATGATCTCGCTGGGGGCGGTCTCCTCATGACTCCGCAGGCTTGCAGGCCTCCTGCCATCCTCGGCACAGATGTGGGGGTGTTTGGATTCATCACCACGGCCTGTGTCTGTGTGTAGGGCTTCGGCAGGTCTGCTTCATCAAACCTTGCCCCCCCCCCCCCTGTGCCATTGGTGCCGTGTTCAGGTTGAAGATCTCGCGTACACCGGCAGAAATGTGCAGTCCCGCAATGGGGAAATACGTGGAGTCTGTGGACAAACAAAGCACATCAATTTCACGTCTCCAAAAAAATTGGTAGCAGCCACTTGATGGCTGCCTCCCATCAACAGTGCACAAATCGGAAATGATTTCTACTGTCAGCAGTAAAAGGCAAACGACATTGCTGCACTGGAGGCGCAAATACCTTGTAGGTCAAGTAAGTACGTGTGCACCCCTGCCACCATGCCTCTGAGTCGCAGGCTTGCCCTGATCTTGTCCAGTCGTCTGTTGCTCAACGGACGTGAATGTCCATGGCATCGCGGTCCACGCCACACCAACCGCTTCAATAGTACATACCCATGCCATGCAATCCATTTGCGGACCTCTGTCAGCGCTGCTTTGGCCTCTTTGTCCGTCCAATGTTGTGTTGTGTCCACTGTCTCTTCACCTCCACTGTCTGCCTCCTCCTCCTCGTCATCCTCCTCCTCCTCGTCCTCCTCATAGTCATCACCTGCTGGCTCCCCATCCAAGTCATGTCCTGTGCCACTGCCGGGGTCCGGAGGTGCACCGATGCGCACTTCCTCGATGTCGTGCTCGGAGTGGTCTGCGGCAGGATCACGCAACGGAACGGTTGGGGCAGGGGCAGTCTGGGGGGGGGGGGGGGGATTGCTTCTGTAGGCGGCCCTGTATCTTGCGCACCCCCGCGAGCACTGCCATCATCGGAAACCATTTCACTACAAATGTTCCCATGGATAGATGCGCAAAGAAATCCCAAAAAAAAGGCCGGAATGGCCTAAATTACATGCAAATTTGGCACTCTACAAACTATGTTTTGGCGCATTGCTTCATGCAGTCACTTCGCCTCTCCCCTACGTGGCTGGACCCTGCAGATTCAAGCTTCCGTGCATCACGTGTATCCACATACAGCAACCCCGGCGCTGCTTCCAAGAACAGAAATGTCACAGTCCTTATTGCTTGTGCTGCAAAAAGGCTTGCAGTGTTTCGCTCAAACACGGTTCAGAAGACTCATAACCCACACAGGAACAGGAACCTACACTTCAGAGCCGGAAATCCCTTTACTGCTTGCTACTTCGTAGCACATTTTGCTGCTCACAGTAGAACATCATGCAGTCACTTCCTGCGGACAAATAAGCACTCCACGCCGAACCGGTGTTGTACGAAAGGGTCGTTGCACGATGCAACACACATTGGCGTACATCGCAGTTACCCAAAGTACCTTCTAATATTGGCAGCAAAACACTCTGCCAACGCCACACACATAACACACGAAAGCAGAGCACATCGGCACCGTATATGCATGCCATGTATTTACAAGGGGGGGACTGAGCACCGTCGTGGTCTTCTACTACTGGCAGTAAAAACAGTGGGGCTAATTGATACCAGTCACACTATGAACTGGGGGGGGGGGGTATTATGCACGCATGGGCCTTGGATTATGCAATGCACAATTATGCACAATTAGGCACAATTGTGCAAAATCATGCACGACTATGCGGGCTGCAGTTCAACGAAGACACACAGGGATTGCAAAGAAGAGGGAACCTGGGATTGCGATCCCCCACAAACAGACCACACAGTGAAATCCGCAGCAGCCATTCATGCCTATTTTGGTCAGAACCGTCCCTCAATATCACCATTGCACATAAGCATAAGTGTTGTCCGTTGTGTATTGTTTGGGAGTACCCTGCCAAAGTGAATCGACATTGAACGTCCGCTGATGTCACAGGAACGTGGATGAGGAACTGTGCGCACCGTGCCAAAGTGATGGACCGCTTGTTCCAGAAATTGGTCGGTGCTGTTGGGTCGGCAATGCACGGGTCAACCACCCGAGAATATGTGTATCATTGACTCCGAAATTTTGGGTCATCAATGGGAAGTCGCAAGCTGTCCAATGAGGCAAGATCTGGTACACCATCGGACAAATTCGTTGCATTTAGCACACACACCTGTTGAAAGAATGCCCAGTGTGTTTTGTTTTTCTCCATGATTAAGTCAATATAATCCACTGCCCTTTGCACTGCCCTCCCCTAGGATCCCGCAACTTAGACATCAACTTCTCGACACATGGTGAGAACTTGCTGCCTTCCGTTGCCAGGCTGGCGAACTCAGTTTTGATGTTCATCCCCACATCATACACAAAAGGGGCAACAGCCCGCTTGGAGGCTTGCAAAAAAATTCACTGCCTCGGACAGACCTTGACTGTGGACACTAACAAATTGTCGTACACGTGCCTGTACTATGATCTTGGCACCACAATTCCTGGCAACATTCTGTCGTTTGGCAGCGGGAGGATCACCTTGCTCTCCCTCATTTTCAGACGGTGGAAGAATTTCATCGTCTGGCAAAACATCTTCCGCAGTCAAAGCATGTGCAGGTGCATTTTGCTCGACAAACTTATCCATGATTAACACAACAACAAACTGCATTGGACAAGAGTGGAGCATACCATTATGCACGAGCATGCACGAGTATGCACGATTATGCAATTTGGTCTAATTGTGAATTATGCAAAATTATGCACAATTATGCTCGTGCATAATCCCCCCCCTGTATGACACCGTCCCAACTGTCACTGTCCACAACAGCAGACGTCAAGGTCAATGCATTAGATGATGATGCATCAGTGCTGGTGGCATCATCACCATCCAAAACAGGACCCACCGGGTTGCGTGGTGCGGGCTCTGCCGCAACAGGCCCGGGTACAACTTGGCGGGGGGGGGGGGGGCAATGACCGCCGCCCCTGCCACTTCGGCCGGGGGGGGGGGGGATCCCCCACAGCTTCCCCGTCAGTGGGGAAGGGGTGTGGGCGTGTAGACCCAAAATGGGCACAGAAGTTCATGAACCGCTGCTTGAACTCGCGGAACGCAGGGTGCAGGCACCTCGGCCACGTCGCCAGGTAGATGCGCCCTTGCTGCATCAAACCTAGGCTGACTTTCTGCCCTTGTCTCACCAGAAAAGAACGCGTCCAGCGAACGGTATGCACCATATGAGAGGGTTGCATCCGCATTCTACATTGCACTCTAGGCTGCGGAAAAAGGAGGTACTCATTGGTACTGTCTGTTTCTTTCCATCTATACAGCTCGTACTATAGAGTACACCAGGTTATGCATCACATGGCTACCAGTGTTGCACTTAGTAGCCCAACAGGCTTCTTCCCATTTTTGCCGTGTCTTTTCTTGCTGGCAGTAGAACTGCTGTAGTGCAATACATGGTACCTAATACATGTCGTATGACCAGAAAACTGAGGCCTATGCCCCTAGTGTAACCCGTATTAGTCGGGTGTATGCCCCTTTAGTGGGGGACCATGTCGTGGTGCGATATGCACTTGCTGGCCAGATGATGACGGTATCGGGCATGGAACCTACGTCCACAATTTGACAATCCACCATGCATACCGCCGCACTAGATGACCGGGTACAAGATATCCGGGTTCTTTTTTTGATCAATTGTTTCCACTAAAAAAAAAATTGTTTCCAGCCTCGTATATGTCAAGTACAAGACTTCCCGGGTCATGGACCACTCTCTAATTGCTCTTCGGCACCTCGCGCACATTTCTTTACATTTCCCCCTGTTGTAGGCCTTCAAGAGAATTCCCACAATGATTCTACAGCTGGCAGTAGAACAGGTCACAGTGTCCATCAAGGGTCTCAACGTGGTGTTGCGCTCTATTGTTGCCCCATGGATTCCTACGTTGTCCAGCCTTATCTGTTCATGTCATCACCTGAGTGTTCCCTGTCTGCATTTTGCATTGCACTGCTTTGATGTCATACCCTGGTGCACGTGTGTGGAGGGGAAGAGAGAAGGCTATCTCGAAAAGAGAAAAGAGCCATTAGCACTCGTGGTGTGAACAATTGTGATCCAACTCGTAGGTGCACGTAGTGCATACACTCCTCAGTCCGCCACTAGCCTGTCAACAAACCTAGTTTATTGGTCAACTCCCCACTGTTCAAATCTATCCCACAAGGTCTAGAGAAGAAGAGGGCTCAAGTACAGATTTGGGGTTGACTAAGAAACGAGATTGTTCCAACTTGCAACGCACCTTACACACAGCCCTCCTGAAAAATGGTTTGGTCCAGAATGATACTACAGCATCGATGTAAGCGAAATAAAGGACAACGAGGTTCCAAAAGGCCCCATCGGTCAAACCAAAAACCAACTTTTGACAAACCACAAGACTGTATTTCCAACCAAAGGGAGGAGGCTTCCATCTAAGCCTTTGATCGTCCACGGTCACCTAAAATACTCCCTCCCAATACCATGGAAGAAAGATACTCCAGAAACAGTTGGAAATGTCCAATTTTTCCATGGACATTTGCCCCCCCCCCCCCCCCCCAAGGGAGAACAAAATCCCTTAGACGTTCAATCGGGGAGCTAAAACCAGAGCAATTCAAAATACAACAGCATTTCTGGGAATTCTTAGGAATGATGATGGCCTTACCTAACGCAACCACCTAGAGCGCGTGACATCGCTCCATCACTAACAAGTGCAAACAACATCTCCGGAACGCCAATCCGTGCACTCTGACCAACCCCACCATCGGAATCCAACCAGTGTCTATGACCGTCTCTCAAATCCATTGGGATCATCTGGTTTCAGAGTGACTGGGCCATAGGCACCTTCCCTACCGTACCCAGTCCCCGTCTTACCCATTCTTGTTCCACTGCATCCTCATCATCACTGTCATTATAATACGGATCGTCCAGGTCCTCTTCGAAGCCCTTACCTAGAAAAGCTGCCTTGGGCGCCAACCGTTTCCCCGGAAATCCCAAATTGGAGAAAGATGGGTTTGAAAATTTTGGGGGACTGGAGGAGAGGGGAGGGGAGGGGGGTGTTTGGATGTGAACAAGCTGCCCCCTTTGGCCCATTGACCCCTGCTCAAAAGGTGCATCTCGTTAGGAAGAACCAAAGTTTGCACCCTTGAAAGCACAATGGCGGTTCCCACATTACGTACACTGGCATGATGGACGGTTTGTGCAATCCACGTGCCCTTGATCGTCTTAAAGTGGCGCAAAGTGGTTGCTCCAGCGGAACTCGAAATCTTGTTGGCGGCGTCATCAGGGTTTCATGGAACCTCCTTCCCCATGGCTCATCCTCTTTGACTCCTTTTATGTCAGCGCAGATCCGGATGATGTATGCCGACGAGCTATCACGGGGATCGCCTTAGGACGAAGTCTTGCTTTCGCTGTCGCCACATGACCCTGAGCTGCTTGAGTCATTGCAAGAGCTATTACCGCATCACTTGGACGTCCTGTTCTTTCTCCTCATCTGGGACCTCTCCTTCTTTTCCTTCTTCTAGGCCTTCCTCTCGTCCTTGCGCTTCTTCTCTTTGGCCTCCATGCATCTCTTCTCCGCTTAACTTAAGATAGTGACGTGACTCTGTATCCGATTGCAGGAGCCTTCACGATGTGCAACCAATCTGTCCATGATTCTGTTCATGCGCTCTTGCGCAAGTCAACTTATAGACAAATCTCATTGGTCGGTCAGCGAACTATGTACGGCAATCAACTTATCCAAATGCAAGAGCACAAACCACATATCCAAAGCAATTGAACCTGCTGTTATGCAACAGCCTGCTATTCAACTTGTTTAGTGCCACCACAGGGACACATCTGCAACTTCGTCCGTAATCTGAATCATCAGCAGCTTGGCCATCTTCGTCCATCTTAGAGTCATCTTGCTTCGGAGTCTGAGTACCCGCTTGTCCCACCACCTCAACCAACTCTTTCGCCGCTACCTCGGCGCATAATTTCCGTTTACCGGCCTCCATCTTGGCATTCCTGGCCCTTTGGTCGTCCACTGTCTTTCTTCACCGAAATCATCTGGAGGTGTGCACCTTGAAAATGTTGGGGCGTCTGAACCCAGATTATGTCATGACCTACATCTACAGCTCCTAGAGACACGTGGCATTCTCATCGAGCTTAGCTCCCAAAAAGAGGTCATGGCCCGTTAATAGATTCCACACTGCCCTTTCGTCCGACAATTGGGGTACCACCTGCTGCACACTTTGTTGGACCATAACAAGTGAGATCTCCACCTGTGAATAGTCCCTAGCCTCGCAATCATGCATGACGGAACACGTGCCTTCGGGGTCGACTCACAAGTGCTTCTCTCGGGTGCCACACATGTCCGCCAACTGCATGCAAGCTAGAGCCAGTAGCAGGTCTTTGATGCTCCTAGATATTTTGGGCTGCACACACTAGTCCGATGAACAAGCATTCGTGTCCCTTCCACGGGACTGTCTGGTCCGAATTACGGGGGGGGGGGACCTTTACAGATGTGTATGGAATTGATGCTTGTGCCGGTGTGTCATGAACAAGAATGGTGAAGCCCCCATGGGGAGGTGCTCCCCCATGAGCAATGAGTGGTGGAGTGTTGTTGTGACTGTTTTCATTCTTAGTTTGTGTTTTTACATTGATTGGATGTCCTGGAGCTGTCCAATTTGGCCCAATTCTACCACAATCATGAAGAGGCCTAGTCATCGCAAGTGGGATCTGGCACGGTGTCGGAACATGCGGACTTCATATGGAACCAGATCAATACCACCCTTGGGCCGGTTCTCAACTTACAAATCCACTAACCAGGAGCGGCCCGGCACCACCATGCAAAGGATCAAGAATCAACCGTCAATCTATCAATCTACAGGGCGGTCAAACCCAGTAACATTCCCCATGACAGGTCAAGTAAAAGTTTTGATGCTGATGGTGGTCATTTTTGACCCTCAAAAGGGGTCATTGAGCCCCCTACGTGGGTGCAAAAGCAACTCAACGGTGCCTCAAGGTATTTCTTCACCATCTAGATCTGTTCCAATGCAAATGCCCCCCTGCACAAACATCCTAAAGACCCAAAACAACTAAAAAATGTCACTTTTGTGCAAAATATGAGGGAGTGTTTGCCCAATGCGCGCCTGGCGCTGTACTTTTGTACGAAGTGGCCCTAGTCATACCCTCTTGTAGAGAAGCTTCAAGCACCAAGAATACAGCAAGCACCCAAATGATTGAAATTATTTGTATGTAGACGGTGGATGAAAATCAAAATTGGCATCAGGTAGCTCAAAACAACCACAGAGCAAATGTGCATCATGTGAAACAAGTTTTGTGTGATTTTGAGCCCTCTAGCCCATTTTATGGCCACCTTAGTGTCAAGAGTATGATTGTCGTGAAACACCAAGACGGTTAAGCAGGTGTCTCCAATGAGGGCCATTCTTCTTCCACCGTGATCGGACCATGAAATGATTGTAAATGCTCAATGAGGCACTCACACGCCGTGCTTTGGTCCATTTTGAGGTGAAAATTAGTTGCTTTCCAACCGGGTTCAAGAGAACCATAAGGAGTTATCTCATGCCTTGTCGGAAGTCTTGATTTGGTGTTGCAAACCCCCCGCTAGGAGACCCAGCTCAGTAACTCTTCCCTACATCATCTTGCAAGCTGGAACCAACAATTTCTCAAACATAATGAGGGGGAATGTGTTCCCACGCTCCATAAGCGGGGGGGGGGGGGGTCCAAATTGTGTAAAGTATATGATAAGCATAAATATATGATTGATGCAACTCGCTTGGACTGCCATGCCGGCTGGGCCTAACCAAACCCCAATGCCAACAATGAGCAAACAATTGCTCCAATCGGTGCCTTGTACAGCCCAAGTACATCGTGGTATGATTGCGGTTGGGCTGTTGGGCTATCAAGGTGTCATTCTTTCTCCCAATCTCCCAACAAAAAGCACAATGATATGCACCCGGCCCTTGTACACCCCATTATGGCCGCCAACCTCAAAACCGAAGATATCACCTCGTGTATGACAGGGTCAAAACGAATCCCATATCGAGACATCGGTGAACCTCCCAGGAGCATGGGCAAATGCATGCAATATTACCCAACATATCAACGGCAACGGTGACCTGGTAAACATGTGATGCAGTTTTAGACTCCAAACCTCAGTGCTCCAAACCCCGCCGATGGAACTAATGGGCATAGAATCCATAAAATGCCTCTAAAGAAAGGAAGATGGGGACAATGAATGCCAGGATGCCACATGTCAACCCATTGAATTGCCTTCGGCAAGGCACCTCGAAGAGAGACAGCTCACTTTTGGCTGGACGCATCCTTGGGGGCTTTCGGGGGGGGGGGGGGGGCTTTTGGGGCTTTCGGGGGGTCCTTGGCCTAGGCTACACGGGCCTAGCGGCCACTACGTGGGTCCCCATGGGTGCTGTAGTACCCGTCTTGTCACCAAATGACCACCCAAACCCATCCTAAATGCCACAAAAGGGTTTTGAAATTCGGAAAATTTTCGGGTGCCACTGAATACACACACACACACACACACACACACACACACACACACACACACACACACACACACACACACACACACACACACACACATATGGCATATACGATTTAGTGGCCCGCACTTGAATTTTGACGCACATGGGGTCCCAACCCCCCCTGAAGGTACCCTCCCCCCCTATTTTGGACGTGCCGAACGCACTGAAAAAGGAATTTCGGGAATCCGGCGCAGTGGGAAGGCTGTGCGAGGCCAACAAGTGGGCCAATTCAGGGTATTTGCAGTCACAGGCTGCAAGCTGCACTGCGCAGCTTTCCAGCACACATTCCCCTACGTGTGCACACATATGCCCCATGTATGCACATATATGCCCATATATGCATACATATGCCCCCATGTGTGGGCCTAGGTGCCTCTAGGTGTGCACCACAGCCTACATTATTGCTTTCTATGTAACTTTGCTTGCTCGGGAGGCTTCCTCGCTCGCTGCGCTCCATCAACTTGGCAGCCTGCAGTTGTGTCGAGCGAGCGTAGCGAGCGAGGAAGCCTCTCGGGGGGGCCAAAGTGAGCAAGGAAGCCCTAATGAAGGCACTTGTGCACATTGGGAGGCATGTGTCTGTGCACATGGAGGGATGTATGTGCATGCATGGGGCATATGTGTGCATACATAAGGTGCCACCCACCCCACACAGCCCCTAAGCTACCTCAACCTGGTAGCTTCCGGTTATGTCGAGCCAGCACAACGAGCAAGGAAGCACTGGTACGGGGGTCTACGTGTCTCGTTGGGCGATTCTGAGGCTTGGAAACCATAAAAAGTGGGGGGTTGCGGGTGGACTAGGTGCCCTCGGAATTCGGATTTGAGCCACGTAGCCCAACATACGGCCCGTTCTTGGTTTCGGGGTGTTGGTGCACATTGCGCAGTTTTTGGGGCTTTTTGGCGCCTTTTTGGGCCGTTTCTCGGACATATCGTGGAGTTAGAGGGCACCAAAGGTCCCTTGGTCACGAGAAAGTCAAGCCGCTCGTGGAGTGTAGCAGCCGTTTGCCTTCGTTTGGCTGTTTTGCACCCTTACTAGGGCTGTTTTGGGCGAAAAATGGCTGTTTTTGGCCCAAAGCTGCGCAGATTTGGGAGGGCACCTCCCGACTTGGCGCCCCCGCCCCGGGCCGCCACCGGTGAGTTTCTGGCTCAAAACGTGGATTTGGCAAGGGCACCACCTAGGCTCTAGGATGGCTAAAGTAGAGTCAAGCCCGAGGCGATGGGAAGGTGCAGTGGCCAAAACGGAAAGGTGACGTGCTTGCTTGTTGTTGTTGTTGCTTGTTGTTGCTTGTTGTTGCTTGTTGTTGCTTGTTAGCTAAATTTAAGGGGAGAGGGGTGTGTGTATATATATATATATATATATATATATATATATATATATATATATATATATATATATATATATATATATATATATATAGTCATAGTCATAGTCATAGTCATAACCACTTATCATGCCGTCTACTGGAGTTACCGGGCATCTCGCGCCGACAGGTGGTTCCTGCCTCGCTCGATCCCGTGGGTCCCAGGGCTGCCTGAGGTGGCCCACAGCATGACGGAGGACCCAGAGGACCGGGGATACCGGTCGACCAGGCTTTGGGGGCAGTGGCATCTGCAAAGCTTTAGCATTAGCAACGGCGACGGACGCTGGCCCGTTTGTTCGCCGGGGGTATGGGGGCAAGGCACAGCAACGCAGCAGCAACGCAACAAGCCGAAAGCAAGGGCTTCTCCGTCCGGCGCAAAGCGGCAACCAAGGAACAAAGCAGCACGCATGCGGCGAAGCAAGAGCGGACTCTCCGTTGTTCGCGTACCCCCGCCACCGTGGTGATGTCCACTACCCGTGACCCCACGTAGTCCTTTGCCCGCAGCGTACACGTAATTGCCCACCACCCCTGACTCCACGTACCCCTCTGCCAGCACGCAATAACCCGTATATGCTTAGCCAGGATTTCTGGGAGGCTCCAGCCTAGCCTGGCCCTCAGCTTTCATCGCCCCCATGTCCCCACAATGTACGCCGCCGACCCACCGCATCAGTCCCCTAGTAAAGTACAGAAACACGGCATCAACTCCACGTCCCCGAGGCCCTGAGCTGCACCCACACCCCAGATATATACCATGCCGGCATTCCATGTCAGGGGCCAGTACCCAATCAGCTTCGAGGCATCCACTTGCCCATGTATAATATAACTTGAGGGTCTACAGGGGGGACGCTGGCCGCTACGCGACGGGAGTGGCGCAACCCGTGAATATCGCTGGCTGGGACTCGGGCTGGTGGGTGCCGTAGCTTGGTTATCGACCCCCTGCAAGGGTACCCACCAGAGGCTCGCCCCGGGCCGTGGTAACCAGGTGCACCTCATCTGGCCCACATACATTGCCATGGCGCGTACCCTTGACCCTTACCTGCACTAATTGGCCAGCTCCCGTGGTTGCGCCACTTCCGCCACAGCAGCGGCCAGGCCGCAGGTTCGGCCTCCACCGACGACGTGGCGAGCCTACTTATAGCATTGGCCCACGCGTCACCCCCCGGACCACTCAGCATGCCGCTCCTCCTCTCTCCCCGCCTCTAGCCGACCGGACTGGCGCCCGCCAGGAGTAAGTCGCTACAATGGTGAGGCAACCGCATACTTATCGCTAC
Organism: Eutreptiella sp. 'Long Island Sound 2002'; assembly: GCA_964036045.1. Classification (NCBI taxonomy): domain Eukaryota; phylum Euglenozoa; class Euglenophyceae; order Eutreptiales; family Eutreptiaceae; genus Eutreptiella; species Eutreptiella sp. 'Long Island Sound 2002'. The sequence goes on from OZ038383.1 coordinate 20,509,973, forward strand.
GACGCCGCGCAGTACCGCTGTAGCCACGCCGATGCCACCTGCGAGCCGCCACCACACGCACCACCGCAACCGCAAGGCCATGGTCAGAGGTTAGACTATGTACATGCCCACAGGCACGGTCCCTCTAGTTTGTTAACGGGGCTAGGGGATGCCCCTACGCGCCCCCTTAGTTGTTAGAGGGGTCAGGGGGACACCCCAGTACCGCCATGCAACCCCGTGGTGCCCCCACAGCACGGTTCTCCGGGACCGCCGCGTACTCCCACCATACGGTCCCCAGTACCGCCGCGTACTCCCACCATACGGTCCCCAGTACCGCCGCGCATACCCCCACGACGCCAGTATACCGTCATCTTAAACTCCGCGTACCCCTCGTGAGTGCTCCTCCCAGACCGCCATGCCGTCTCAAGTACGCCCGCCATACGATTCACCTGACGACCACGCCGTCACGTTCCTCTACGCACACATCATCGCTGCGTCGCCGCTCCCGGGGTCTGCGGGCTGTCCCCGCAACCCCGTGTTACACTCCCTGGGGGCGCCGCAACGCATGCACCGTAGCGCCGGCAACAACGTCGCCCGCCCCCACACAAATCCGTGCACCCCCGGTGTATCCGGAGCAACCACCCCCAGCACTGCCGTAGCCAGGCCGCCAGTAGAGACCCCGGTGCCACGGGAATACCCTACAGGGGTTTGGGCCTTATTACCCTGGTCGGAACGACCCATGACACCTCACTGTTGTATGCGGCGACCCGGGGCAGGCGGGTGAAGCATCCCTGTCTGACCCTCATGCCCGGGGGCAGAACGGCTCACCATCAGGCCGGCACGACCTGTCACATCGCGTTGGCCGTCATAGTCCGCCTGCCAGAACCGCACAATCAGGCCATGAGGGCACTGCTTCTCAGGCGCCACCCCCTCCGCTGCGTCCAGCGTGGGGACGGTGGCAGGTGCACCCAGATTTCCCATACCCTGTCAATCTGCGTTACCCCGGGCCCCCACCACGTCATCACCATTTCCTCCGTGATGCCACAACCAGAGTACCCGCGAGTCGCCCTCCAGAGCCGCCCACCATAGCAGCAGGGGCAGGGCTGCCGACGGCGCATCGGGGCACCGTACCCCTTCCACTCGGACGCTCTTCAGGTCACTCTGGATTGTCCTCTAGGCACTCGAGGACATCTGCCCTGAGTGCCGCAGTGCCCACCTTGCCTTAGGCCACCCCCTATCGGCACGCTCTCCACATGTCCCGCATAGAGGGGCGGAGGCACACTGATGAACCCAAACCGACGCTGTCTCCCCGCACCCGTGGCATCGCTGCGGAAGAACAGATCGTGACGGAACACAGCTACCATCACAACACTGCGACCACAGGTCATGCCAAACATCGCAGCACGCTTCCTGGAGACCGAGCAAAGCACCTGCCAGCGCGCGTGTTGTGGCACAACTGAGCAGGCTGCGCCTCGCATCCTCCCATCGTAGACACCGGGCGGAGTATCGGTTGCCCGTCGGGCAGCATCGGCAAGCTCTCAAGCAGCCGGGGCCACCGCGCAACTTTGGGGCTGCGTGTGCCATGCGTCAGGAGCTCCCAACCATAGTTCCGCAAGACCTCCCCGATGACTTCGACCCCGCCTCGTCCCGGGCCTCCGGCGGACGCGAGAACTAAGCGTTGTCCTCCCGCCCGTGCCTCAACGACCGCCTCGAGGCCTAGGGTGTCAAGGGTGTGTCGGGCATCGGCAGCCACGTGGTCGTCCCCTTCTGGCAGAGAGAACATGGCTTCCGTGACGTGGCCCTGCGCGTCGTCGCCCTGTACCCGTGCCAGTTGCTTGGAGCCCACCAACACTGCCATGGACCGCCGCCCCGTGACCGCCGATATGGCTCGCCGCAGCTGCCGGTAATACATCCACAACGTCCCCACGTCAAGCACGACTGCTACCGCCAGGACTGGCAGACCGCACAGAGGTTGCTGAAAGACTGGCAGCACCTCGCGAGGCCACCCCATGACGTTCCCTACAGCCGGATGGAGTACACCTGGAGCCAGGGATCATTCTGGCCGTCAGGGTCTCTCACCATGGTACCACGCACTGTGGCCCACGATTGCGCGGACACCACGCGGGACCACTCCCTAAATGCCGGGATGTCCCGAGCTACCCAGGAACCGATCCACTGCCTGAAGGCCTGCGCCACCGCCGCCATCCAGTGAGGGAACAAGGACATGGCTTCCCCGTGCGCGATGTACAACCGTGGCACTAGCAGCGCGTGTAGCGGTGCCCTCTGAAAGGTCGCCTGTAGGTTGCCGGGGAGGCCGGCAAACGGGTTCCACGGCGGTCGCCGTTGGATTCTCCCTGCCGGCGGGCAGAAGGGCGTGTCACCTCGCAGGAACGCGTATACCGCCCTCCTCCGATCTTGCATCGGCAGCTGCATGATCTGGGCGAGCCGATGCTTCCTGCGGGCATACACATCTTCCCCAACCTGGACCATGTCCTCCATAAAGAGCTTGGCCTTCGCGGGGCCCCGGGATGACGCCGCCCGCACTGCCGCGAACAGCCGCTTCAGGTCCCCGGGGACGACACCCGCCATCAGGGATTCCGTCCACCCGCAGCCGTGCTCCCTCCACGCCACGAACTCCACCGCCCTGTCCGTCAGGGGTAGCTCTGCTGTGAACTCCTCCACACGCCTGCACAGGAGCCCTGCCACCTCCTCGTCCCGCGCACACAGCAAGCGCATGTGGCAAATGTCCTCTTCCGGTCCCCCACATAAGATACAGGGGTGGGCCGGTATTGCCACACGCGTGAGCTTCTGCCTCCATCGTCGCATGACCTGCATGGTGGACAAGCGACCGTCACGTGCCCGCAGCATATTCCTGTGCGTGGGGCCGTGGTGGACAGCTCCCAGGGGTACCGCCTCACAGGCGCCGGCCAGTGGCGTGTGGGCCCTAGTGCGCGCCGCAAGCGAGCGCCACTCCATCTCCCGGACGTGCTGAAGGGCTTGCATGGACGGCACACGCGGCTCGAGCTCTCCATCATCCCCCGGCACCAACAGGATGGCGTGCTCCTTCGGCAGAACGAGATGAACAGGAGGGGCCATTGCACGGGCTGCGGCAGAGTCCGGTGCTTCAAGCGGGACTGCCGCCAAGTGCGAGCTCTGCCTCACCACCCAGTGGTGTGGCCCCCCAACTCGGCGTGGCGGTCGCCGCAGCCCCTCTACTATCCAGTTCAGCGCGTGCTGGTTGACCAGATGTGATGTCGGCCCCTTGATGCCACGGTACAGGGCCTCCTGTGCCCTGCGGAGATGCGCTCCTATGATGGACGCGTCCACCACGTGTACCGTGCACGCTGACGGGGGCGTGTGCAACAGGTACGCCGCCGCGCCTATGATCTCCGCCTCCGGGACCGTGCCGTAGATGGCACCTGTCCACGTGGGGCTCCCATGGCTGCCCACCGCCACGTTGGTGGCGTTGTCACCCTGGGGCGACGCGTCAGACGACGTGACTTTAGTCGCCACCGGTGGGGTTCCAGCCATGCCACGTCGGAGTGGGGGCTCTGCACGACTCTTCCAAGGGACGCCGCGCTGGAAGCTGTGAGCTCCGGGGACAGGACTACCTTCGGCCGATATACCGCATGTGGTCTCCGGGCCAGGTCACATCCGCAGACTGACTTGATGGCGTCAAGGGCCGTGGTATACTCCGCACCCCAAACCGTTGCGGAGCAGGAGGGCTGGTACACCACCACAGATCCCCGTTCCACCGCGCCGCCATCACGCAACGACGTGACGGCGACGTGCGGATCGTGCGGCACGTTGGACATCCGAACCACTTCCGGGACCGAGCACTCATCAGGATCCGGGACAGGGCCAGCCGGCAGCAGGAGGACAATTGCCCACTCGTTGCACCCTTGCACCGCCGCGCATGCCCTGGAAAACGCTGGTCGCCCGTGCACAACCCACAGTGGCGACGGGTTTATGCCGCCCCCAGCGTGTGGAGTGAGTAGGGGGACGGACGCCGGATCGTCTTGCTGCTGGTAACCCTCAAAGACGTCCCCCAGCAGAAACAGGGGGGCGGCTAGCGGGACGAACGGCATGGACAGCCCCGGGTTCGCCGGGTCCCATCCTTCCTCCCTGTATCCGCCCACCACATACAGGTCACCCGCAGTGGACTGTCTATTGCGTTTGCTGGCCTTCTTGCGGCGCACCGGGTGAATTAGACGGTGAGTCAACGGACTAGGCAGCTGCAGCCGCAAGACGTCGCAGAGCCCCGTGAACCACACGTGGTCCAGCTGATGGGGCCCTACTGCTGTGTGCGGAAGGTGCAGGTGGTCCTCATGACATTCCTGGAGCTGGACAGCCCAGTTCCCAGCCGCAGGACAGGGGAGCCGCGCATGCAGAAGGTCATTTGCGGGATCAGTCAGGGACTGTACCGCCGCACCTGTGCGGGGCCCCGAGAGAACGCAGATGTCCATACCCTTGAAGGTGTAGGATTGGGACACCCACTTCCGCCCTGCCCACTGCACCTGCGGCAGATGGGCGTGTACACACGAGTACACCGACGATGGCATGAGAAGTCCTACGCGCAACGTCCCCATTGCCCGGAGAACCCTGTCCACCCATGTATTGCCAGTGTGCGTGGCGAATGACGCAGAGGGCACCATGAACTGCCCGCACACCCCGTATTGCATGTGTACGTCCCGGAGCATGGCCCGCAGCTCATCCCGGACTGTCGTCGACCTGTGGTGTGTGAGTTGAGCCATGGTCGCTACGACGGAGTCGCGGCAGATAACCTGGACATCCGCCAATCGTAACCCATGACCCGACCGCACCGCTACGTCGGACAGGTCCTTGGGCAGCTTCTCGAATTGCAGGGCCGCAGCCTTGATGGCAGTATTCAGTTTGATCACCGCCTCCGCCGTGTCGGACAGGTAGGGCGCCGCGTACCGCACGACGCCTCCAACCACAGCCGCCATCACCTCATGAGGCACCGACGCCAGCCCCAACGTGTTCTTGCACCAGCCCAGCAGAGCTTCACACCTTAGTACATGTTTCTCTTTCATGGTTGCCACCCCCCTGGGATCGAGGCGCAGTCCCAAGTATGGCACCGTGCCCTTGGCGCGTAAGCATACCCATGGGGCCGCCGCGTTCCCTGGGCTCAGGCACACCATGATCGAATGGATGCGAGCAGTGCGAGACGTGCCCAAGTTCGTGAGGTGCTGCGCTATCGCCGCTGCATACTCCAGGAACTGCGGCAGGGAGTGCGCTATCAACAGGAGGTCATCACAGTACGCCTGCACCAGGGGCGGCACCGCGTGGCGAGCATCTCCCCGTGCCTTGCGGGCAAGGCTCCGCAGGAGAGGTTCTAAGAGGAGGAGGTAGAGCACAGCGCTCTCCGCACTGCCTTGCCGCAGGCCCTTGTGGAGCCGAATGCTCGGCGTTGGGCCGTGGGCTGTGACGATGCGCACCAGAGACCCGCAGCTGAGGGTGTGGAAGAGTCTGATGAGCTCTTCCGGGACCCCCATGTGGCGCAGGAGGAGCGCCAGCGCCCCATGCGGCGCTGTGTCAAAAGCCTTTGATACATCGAAGGCCAGGACGTGGTTTTCCTCCTGCCCACGCTGCAGCCTGCGCTTGGCTAGGAACACCGGGGCAGCTGCCGTGGAGCCCGGCATGGCTCCGAACTGCCAGTCCGCAGCCAGTCCATTGCGTGCCAGAACGGCTGTGAACCTCCGCATGAGGGGAGTCATGAGCATGCGCATGTCTTGCTGCCCGAGCGCTATCGGCCTGTACTGGTCCAGGTTGCCCGTGGCTGTGCCTTTGGGCATCAGCCAGATAATGGCCTCGTGCCAGGATTCCGGGACGTCCGCACCCCGCAGGATGGCCCTGTACGCGTGCACCAGGAGTCCCTGCACCGGTTCAGGCAGCTCTGCTATGAGGGCAGCCGTGACCCGGTTGGACCTTGGAGCCTTGTCGTCCGCCACGGCCTGCCTCACGGCGTCTTTAAGGTCCCGCAAGGTGTAGTCCTGCACCGACCTCCATTCCTCAGGCACCCCTCGGGGGATGTGGGCCCAGACCAGCCGCTCGAAGGCCGGCAGGTTCACAGGCCGCTTGGCGTACAGCGCCTCCCAGTACCTCTAGACCTCGCCAATGACGTCCGAGGCCTCCAAGAGCACCTTCTCCGACTCGCGGACGCGCAAGGACCACAGGCCCGACGGGGCATAGTTCACCACGTTGATGGCCCCCCGTATCGCCGTCCATCGGAGTTGCAGATCCGGCACCCTGCCCCGCCAATAATCCTTGATGGACCGGCGCCTGTTGCTTCTGAGGACACCCCGCAGCTCCTCCACGCGCGTCTCTAGCTGGTGGAGCTGTTGATCCAACGCGGCACGTAGGTCCTCTACCGAAGCGGGGGACAGGTCAGGGTCCACCCGCCGGAGGTGCTGTAGCAAGGCAGTCGCTTCCTGGGAGTGGAGTCCGGCCGCCGCCGCGTCCCGTTGCCACAGCTCATGGGCGCGCCAGGCCAGGGCCTGCTGATCTGAGAGGACCTAGGCCAGAGACGCCTCCGTCTCCGCCTGCCCGTACGGGTACTGCTGGTCCAAGCCCCACGGCATGCGCACTCCCGTGACCCTGGACACGTCATCCCGGAAGGCGTGGAGCAGGTCAAAGACCGCCTGCACCTCCGGCGTGCCCATGGTGGCAGTGTCCTGGTCCGACGATAGCCACGCCTGCAGCTGCCGATCCCCGCAGGCCTTCTGCAGTACTGCCGCCGCCGCCTCACGAACCCCCGGGGTGTCCGGGCGTATGGCATGCAGCCTGCCTTGGGCGTGCGAGTAGGCCATCCCGGTGACCCTCTCTTTGCCGGCCACCGCTAGCGGGATGTCCAGGACTACAGGGCCATGATCCGACCCCGGCGACGCTGGAGACCGCCCCGGCGCCAAGTGTGGGCGTTCACGCGGCGCCCAAGGGACCAGAGGCGAGTTCAGCAGGAAGGAGTCTAGTCGGTGCCCTGCCCTCGTGGGCCTCCTGTCCTCCTCCCGTTCCGGACCTGCCCTGCGGAAACCACACTGTTCCCACAGGGCTTGGAACCTCGTGGTGGGGTGCCACGGGGACTCCAGCCACACGTTGAAGTCCCCCCCGAGGAGCACGGCCCTGGTGCCTCCCGCGCTTTTGGCCGCCGCGTACATGGCCACGTCAGCCCAGAAGGACGCCTTAGACGCCCAAGAGTTGCCGCCGCTGCCCGGGCCGTGGACGTTGATGACCGTGAGGGTGCCACCTGCGGTCACCACATCGAGGGCCATGGCCTTGCCCGGCACGATGTCCACGACGTCTCGAACTTCCTCCGCGGCGAGTATGTCCGCCCGAAGGGCAATCAAGAGCCCGCCGCGCACCGCCGCTGCCGACGCCGCCTGGGCATCCAGCCCCGGGTACGCATGATACCCGTGGTGACGCCACTGATTCTCCGAGTGTACCACACCTTGAGGGTCCTGCAGGCCGGTCTCCTGGAAGAGGTCGGGATGGCACCCTCGGCCTTCATGATGCCCGCCGCCACCGCCTCACCGTCGAGCATACCTGTGGCCACTGGTACGCCGTCCCCCCGTATCGAGCCCTGGACGTTCCAGGACACAGCCGCTCGGGTGTCGGAGGCGGGGCTCCTTCACGGCTGCACGTGCGGACCAGGGCCCCCCGACGGATCTGGATCACTGGACGAAGGGGGGCCACCAGCAGGTCCAGGTGGACCACCCGCACCCGGTGCGGGTGGCTGGCGAGGTGGTCCGTGGGCCCCCGCCCGAGGCGGCCGTTGCCGGCCGGGACCCGGCAGATGCGGCGGGACCAGGCGCTGGCCATGATGGCTGGCGTTATGCCGGGGGGCCAGGCGGGGCCGTTCGCGTCGGCCCAGGCGAGGTCCAGAGCGCTCGTGCTGCCCACGGGTGCCCGCCCTGCGGAGGGGCGAGGAGCGTTGCAGTCGGCGGCGCAACCTGGAGCAATGGGGCCTGCAGCACCGCGCGGGGCGGTGACTTCTGCGGGGGGTACAGCGGCGAGTACGTCTCCCGTTGCGCCGGATCAGCCGCATGGACCCGCTGGAGGTGGTCCAGCGGGTCCTTGGGGTGGAGGTGGGCGGGCCGGCAGTGCTTGCCGGCTCTCCACGTGCAGTGACCAGCCCCATCCAGCCAAGACTAGGGGCAGACCTTGATCGCCTTCGACCCACGCTGCTCCGTGGCCAAGTCGCCGCCGAAGTGCTGCAGCCCGTACCGAATGTTGGCATAGGCGCCATACTGAGGTGGGGGGCTCCTCTTGGGTGGCGGCTTGGGCGCTGCCTGTGGGGCCGGCTTCGCCGCCGCGGCCGGGGATGCCGCAGGCTGAACCGGCGGCACGCTTGGTGGCTGCGGCAGGTGCAGCATCCCCCCCACGGGGAACTGCCCCTCCACCCATCGGCGCCAAGCGTCGGCGAACTTCTCCCGGTCGCCCTCGACCTTCCACCTGGACGTGGAAAACGCCCGGAGCCAGGGCCCCATGTTCTCCGCCACGACCAGGCGGAGGGCATCCCCTCCGCTCTGCCGGCGGAAGCGCGTCGCGGCCGCACCCGTCACGGTCCCTTGGAGGTACAGCGCCGCACCCCCGTCACCACTCAGAGCACCAAGGTGCAGGGCCTCCAGGTCGGCGGGGCGGACCGTGAGCACCGTGCCCTCTCCGCGATCGTACAGGCACGGCGCCGAGGAGTGGGGCTCCAATGCCGCCACGACCCAGCACCACGCCCGCGACACGCTATGCAGCAGCGCCAGCGAGGCTGCCGGCCTGTTGCTGGAGGACTGCGCTGCCGGGGCCCTGGGGAGGGCCGCCACGTGACCCTGCAGCGCCCTGCACATGGCAGCTGCATGCTCAGCCTGCCACATGTTGTTGGGCTATGGGCCAGACATCTTGCCCCTGGACCGCCGACGGTCGCGTGACCTCCACGAAGACTGCCGGCGCCGGCGGGATGTCCTCGGCCGTGCATCTGTGTGCCCTCCGCACCGGCCCCAGCTCCCTGAGACACTCCCGAAACACCCTATAGCAGGCCGGGCCCCTGGACTGCTGCCTCCTGAGCCGGCACGCGGTGACGACGACCCACTCCAGCCCCCCTGCCTCCACCCGAACACAGGCCCAATATTCCTCCCCTTCCAACACCACCAGCCGCCCCATATCCGCCACGCCCACCGTATGGGTGGGAGGCACGCTCTCCACCCGCAGCCATCGCTTGGCGCTCTCTTCCCACGGCTGGGGGGCATGCATCCGCTGCTGCTGCATCGCGTCCTGCACATGCTGCAGGGACACTGTCATCAGCATGGACATCCCCCCGTCCGCTGCCGCCGCCATACACAGCAGGGCATGTTGCATGCGCGCCCCGGGCAACCCCACGCTGTGCGGGACGCCCGCCACGTCCAAGGGTGTGCGGGGCGCCGGCAGGGCATCCAGCACCGCTGCGGGCAGTTCCCCCAGGGATGGCAGACGCGCGATGGGCCCCATGTCCCTGTTGAGGACCACTGCCGCCACCAACCGCCTGTCCAGCGCGGACAGGATGTTGCCCGGCCTTGGCACCCGTAGAAGGGTACCGACACTGGACATGAGGGCGCACACGCCGCAGTCCTTGTTGTTGCCGGCAGGCTGCTGCACCTGTGCCGCCCGGGCTGTCGCCAGCAGATGCTCCGCACCCGGCCACCCCGCCCTCTGGCCCCTGGGTGCCATGCGCATCGTCCGGACCGCCATGTCCCAAGTGTGTGGCCACTGGGGCGGGGCCCCTGACACCGCAGGCTGGCCTAGCGGGTCCACTGTCAACAGCGTGGCAGGGGCCAGGAGGTGGTGAGCCGTCCAATGCCGCATGCTCGGCGTCTCCGACCTGTCGAGGTACACCGCCTCTGAGCCGCCCAGCTCGACGTACCTCGCGATGAGGAGGGCAGCCGGGGTTTGGTCGTGCCGCTGGCCCTCCCACCCCTCCCTCGGGAGCAACATGGCGTGGGGGGCCAGGCACTGCACCACGTAGGCTGCCAGTGCGACCACATCGTCGCTGAGCTCCACCCCATGGTCCGCGGCCACCAGGAAGTGGTGCCTGGGCCTGGAGTACAGGTGCTCCAGGGCGCCCCGCAACTCAGCCGGTGGGGGAGAGGCGTTTCTGCAGTCCCACAGCCAGGGGAGTGCGCCCGGGAGATGCCGCCCTGCTCCTCCTGGCCAAACGGCTGCCCTAAGGACCGGCAGGTCGCTCCAGACAGCCCTAGCGACCGGATCGCGCCAGGGCTGTGGCTTGTCGGCCCACCACTGGAGGACGGCCACCACGACATGCGTGGTCAGGGGCTCTGCCGTGAGCTGCAACGCCGTCCCCCCGTCGGTCTCGATCACTGTGCCCCGTGGGGCAGTGAAGACGTGGCCACCGGTCCCACGGACCGCCACCCATCCCCACAAGACCGCCACCGTCTCCCAGCTGGGGTGGCTGGTTCTCCTGGGCAGGACCACCACTGGCGGGCATGGGCTGTTGGCGGCCCACACGCGCCATTCCACTCCCACCAGACGCTCGTGACCAGGGGGCCGGAACACCTGCGGCCATGCGTCCGGGAGCCGGCGATGGACGGCGGTCCACACATCAGCCCCGTCAGCCCGCGTGAACTGGAGTCCCTCCAAGATGTCCCTGTCCACAGGGCTGGGGAGGCTGGCAGTGCGAACCTCCAGCCCCCGGCCCAGGCGAAGCCCTGACCCTCTCGGTCCCCCAGCAGCAAGGCCTCCGGGTCCGTGGCCGCAAGGCGAGCCGCCACCGTGGGGAGATGCAGGGAGACAGTCCATGGCTGGACGGAGACGGGCTCGCGCGGGAGGTCAGGGCAGGCCGCCACAGCACTGCCATCCCTCGCCCAGCGGAGCGCTCTGTCCCACCACTGCGCCCATGCACCCGGCGCTGCCGGCAACGACCAGGACAGGTACGTCATGACCGCCTTGGCCTGCCACTCGCGAGGGTCCATGCCGGCAGGATGTGTGTGCCACGTGCACACCCACCCCAGGTTGGCCTCCTGGACGGTGACCATGTCCCTCCACGGGACTACCGGGAACGGAGTGAGCAGGGCTGCCATGCCACATGGCAACGCCACCGCCCACTCGGTCAGGCCCCCACTATCCACCGCATATCCCACCGCTGGGAGTCCCCCTCCTTGCGCCTTTACCACCACTTCCCGCAGCAACGTTCCGTGGCCCCGGCCGTGGCTCTGGCTGCGGTCCAGGCTTAGGGCCCCCACACGAGCCATGGCCTGGAGGATCAGGAGCAATTCCTGGGGTACTCCCCGCGGCACCGGCGGCTGGGGGTGGGCGAACCGGCAGGCATATGCCCGCATGCACCACCCCTTGGCCTAGTGCCTGCAGGTTTCCACCTCCCCCGTCTTCGGCCCAGCCTTGTCCGCCACTCCCAGCCCCCGTGGGCCTACCTCACGCGGCGCCTCCTTCGCCCCCACGATCTCCAGCTCCTCGTCCTGCTCCATGGCGACTTGCGCCTCTTCACTCCTCCTGCGTTGGTCCTCCTCCTCCAGTGCCTCCGTCGTCGGTGGCGGGCTCGCGGCAGCCGTGAACCTCGCCAGGGCCGCCGCCACAATGGCTTGCACGTCCACCTCCTCTCCGGCCACCTCTGGCTGACCCTGCTGCTGCTCCTCCCCCGTGGGCTGCTCCTGCCCCACCTCGTCTCCGTCGCGGCCTGCCTCCTCCTCACCCCCCACCGGGACCGCGTGTTCAGACCCCTGGGGGGCGGAGCTCTCGTCGAGGCGCGTGCCCACCACTACCAGCAGCTTGAGGTCACCGCCGCGGCTCTAAAGGCGGTAGCTGCTGGAGGTGGGGACGAGGACCACTCCATCCCCGGTCAGCAGCAGGCGGTCCGCGCCAAACACGACCTCTGCACCCTCGGGGTGCACCGCCACCAGGAGCGCATGGGATCCCAGCGCCTAGGGCGTGAGGGGCCGCACGGCCTGCTCGCGACGCCAAGCGTCAGCCCCACCCCGCCACAAGGCCACGTACAGGCCTTCGTCCCGCCGCACGTCCTCCAGCCCTGCCTCGTCCAGCAGGCGTCCCACGGACAGGAGCACCGACAGGGGGAGGCCTTCCTGGGGCTCTGCCGCCCGGACATCACCGGGGTGGTGACCCAGGACCGCTGCGTCCCCCAGCTGGACACAGCGGACCTGGCCGTCGTCCGGGGACGCGGCCACCAGGGCCCTCTCCCGGACGACCTGCCCTGGGCGCTGGAGCTCGTAGCGCTCCAGGGCGCTCGCCAGCGACCTTGCCTCCCGCTGCCCCGTACCCATGAGGCGGTGCCTGTGGGCACCCTCGGCCGCATGGTACCTGCAGTGCCGCTGCTCACAGCTCCCCAGGGGAGGGGGCGGCACCGCAGTGGGCATGGGCCGAAGCGGCGAGTTGGCCGGGTCCACGTCCATGCTGGCGTAGACGTCGTGCCCGGCGTCGTCCTCATACATGAGGGCCAGCGCCGACTCACCGGGCCCGTACGCCTCTTCGTACCCCACTTCCTCCGCCTCCTGCTCTTCCTCCGCCTCTTCCCCAGCCGCAACCATCACCGGCGGCGTGTCCGGTCGCGGCGGGAAGGGCGCCAGAGGCCGCTCGTCAGCGCCTCCGCCCCTTGCCGCCTCCGCCGCGTCCAGCCGTGCCCGCAGGTTGTCGGGCAGCCGGGCCCAGCTCGTGCCCGCATGGAGGTCCATGCTGTACGCCAGCCCCGCCGGACACGGCTCACCGGGCGCCACCTAGCGCCACTCCCGCCACTCCCACATCCACTCCTCCACTCCTTCCCCCTTGGCACGCCTCCCATTGGGCTCCACGACCCCGCCACGCTCCGCCGGTGCCTGCGCCTCCGGCACACCTCGCCCCGCGTCCTGTCCCCCCGAAGCAACCACCTCCGACGGCTTCTCCTTGGCCCCTTCCGCCCTCGGGGCGACAGCCGCGAGCGCCTGCGCGATCAGCTCGCCGGCGTCAGCCCCCCTCCCCGGCGCCTCCGGCGCGGTCCCATCGCCCCCCGCGGCTGTCCGCCGGTACGCGTCAAGGGCCTGCGCGAGCAGCTCGCTGATGTCTCGCGGGCCGGCCGCCGCCGCCTCCTGCGCCGCATCCCCCGCCTGTTCCCCCGCCGTAGGCCTCCCCATGGGGGCTGCGCCCTGCACCACATGCGTCGGGGGTGGACCACCACCCGGCACCACCGGCTCAGGCCCCGTCGGCGCCACGGGCGGGGCCCCGCGCGGCACGGGTGGATCCGGCACCGGGACCGTCCGCGGTGGAGACCCCGCCGCGGTATGCCCCGGCTGGGGCACCGCCAGGGGTGGCGCAGCCGCCGGCGCCCCCGTTCTCCCCGCCTCGCCTGGGGGCACGCCAGGTGCCTCCCCTTGCGACACCCCCAGCTGCTGGGCGCCCCGCCCCGGCGCAGGCACCGGGACCGGTACCGCGTGCTGAGGCGGCCGAGGGTGCTGCTGGGGCAGGGGATGCGGGTACACCACATGCTGGCGCGGACGGTGATGGTGATGGTGATGGTGAAAGTGGACGGGGAGCTGAGGCACAGCCGCCGGGTGTACGTGTTGGTGCGGGAAGTGATGCTGCATCATGGGGAACCCGACGGGGTGATGAAGTAGGTGATGGAGATGGAGTTGGTGGTGGTGGTGAGCCCCAATAGGCGGGGAGGGCAGGGGCCCGAGGCCCGGGGGCGGCGGCATCGGAAACGCACCTGGCGCCGCATACCCCGGCCACCCCGCCGGTCCCACTGGGGGCCGCCCGCGCTGCGCGTCCTCGAGCTGCCCGAGATCTTGTAGACATCGGAGTAGTCGGTTGAGCAGGTGCACCCCAAACGGCACCGTGCCCGCTGCGAACCGCGCCTGAACGTCAGGCATATTGTACGGGTGGGGATCGCGGGCCAACATCTGCCGCAAGCAGACGTCGACGAAGTTGTCCCATCCGTTGTCCCTGGCCGGACGGTCCGCGTCCACGCGCGCCTGGAACGCCGCATACGTGTGCGGCCCGTGTCTGACGAGATCAGACACCGTGTCTACCAGGCGCCGGGCACGTCGCCGGAAGGCCAGCAACTCCGCGGGATTGGTGGGGACAGATGGCGACATTTAGCTAACGAAGGCTGTGTGAGCTATGGACATGGTAGAACGGGTGGACTCTGTGGCCCGTCCCACTCGCTGCTGGCCTTATGTTGCACAACACATCGCACGACACAGTTACCCTCCCCTCTTGCGCGTCCCCCCCCCCCTACCCTTTCGTGCTCCTTTGCCCTCGGTTTCGCCTCCTAGGTGAGCTCCTTGGTTCTACCCGGTTGTTGGTGGGTGTGTTGCCAGGCAGGGTTGGGGGGGGGGGGGGGCGCCCGACGCTGGCTCGGGTCCCTCTCTCCGGGAGTTTCCCCACGCGGGGGCTGATGCATGCACTCCCCGTCAGGGTGTAACTCTGTTGTACGGGCCGTCCATTTGTACCCGTTCCGTACAAATGGACCTGCGTCGTAACCAGGTACGTCGTCCCTTCCCCACACCGGGGTCGGGTACACAGCGGGTCTCAAGGGAGTCCTTGCGGGATAGGCGCGTCTCTTGCCTACCCCGATGGACGGTGTGCCCTACCCGCAGCCCCTCACAGGACACGAACCGCAGTACGTGCCGTGGGGAGTGCTCCTGGTCAGGCCCATTGGCCACCCCCCCAGGCCGGTGCCACCTCGGGCCGCTGGCCAACGGTCCCGGGCGTAACCCACCTTATTGCCTGCGCTCAAGTGGGGCCGATACGGACACCGGGGGGGCCCCCAAACCCCTGAGGTCGGGGTACCTCACCAGCGTCTCTCGCGGGCTCTTGTCACCCCGGCCCCCCCCCGTACGCTGCGGCCCCTGCCTCCCCGCTGTCTTCCCTAGGCACGTTGGTTTGCTTTGTTTTTTTTTGTTTGGCTGCCTGGTGTCTCCACCGCTCGCCGCCCGTCTCTCCCCCCGGCGTGTCGGTCTGTCCTCTGCCCCCCCCCCATGTCCCCTCGCCGTCTCCTCGCTGTCCTCGCCCCTTTCCTGGGCGGGTGGGGGAGAAGGGGGTGGGGGGGGGGGGGGCGTCCTCGCTGTCTGTCCTCTGGCGTAAGCACGTCGCAAGCACGGCGCAGGCACGAGGCGCGTCACTTGTCCCTCTGCAGGGGAGGGGGGGCTTGCCGTGTGGCTCCCGTCGTCGCCCTTCCTACCCTGCGTTCGCACCCCCGGTGGTCCCCCAGTTGGGGCTTGCACGGCACGTGCTCCCTACGGGCACGGTCGCGTGGTCCGTCCCGCACCCTCTCGCCGCTGCCTCCCCACCCAGCCGCTTTGTCCTCGGGGGGGGGGGGGGGGTGCTTTCCGCCCCCCCCCCTACCTTCATCCCCCCCCCCTTGGGGGGGCGGAGGTGCGTGGGGGGGGGGGGGGCGCCCTTGTCGTCTTCCCTTCGTAGCACGCATGTCGCAGGCACGACGCAAGCACGGCGCAGGCACGAGGCGCGGCACTTGTCCCTCTGCAGGGGGGGGGGGGGGGGGCTTGCCGTGTGGGTCCCGTCGTCGCCCTTCCTACCCTGCGTTTGCACCCCCGGTGGTCCCCCCGTGGGGGCTTGCTTGGCGCGTGCTCCCTACGGGCACGGTCGTGTGGTCCGTCCCGCACCCTCTCTCCGCTGCCTCCCCACCCTGCCGCTGTGTCCTCGGGGGGGGGGGGGGGGGGCGCTTTCCGCCCCCCCCTTCCTTCATCCCCCACCCTTGGGGGGGCGGAGGTGTGTGTGTGGGGGGGGGGGGGGGGGCCCTTGCCGTCTTTTCTTCGTAGCACGCATGTCGCAGGCACGACGCAAGCACGAGGTGAGGCACTTGGCTGCAGCGGGGGGGGGGGGTTTCTCCTTTGGGCCTTCCCGCCCTTCTCCATGGTATAGGCTCCGCACCCCAGGATCTCCAGCCACTGTTGCCCCTTGGCGGTAGTCGCCACGTCTCCGCAAGGTGCTCAGTGTCCCGTGCCTGCTCCCTCCTGTGCCCATACTTACTGGAGGAGGTACGTACCCGGGTGGATACGGATGATGAGGAAGTGCGGGAAGCGGGGAGGACTTACCGTACGCCTCGAAGGCTTCTTGCGCCATCCGCCGCCCTGGTCGAGGGGAGGGCCCCTGTTTCGGCACCCAACAGCCCGGGGGGGGCCGACTGCCCATCCTCTCCCTGGTGCCTGTGTTTCCACTTCCCAGCGGCCTGATACTGGTGCCGTGGTATCAGTCTGCTGGAAGTGGCGGCTACAAAGCGGCCGGGCGCTCTCGTCCCCCGGGTCTCTGCCACCCCCGAGCGCGATGGAGGCCCCTGAGGTCCTATGGCAGAGACGCGGGGAGACGGGCGGGGGATTCATTTGTGGCATCCCCTGGCCATCTAGTTAATCTGCATAATCGCTGCCGCAGGGGGCCCACCGGATGGCGCCGCTGGTGCCCGTCCCCTCTGCGCCACAATAACTGCAACAGGCGCAGGGGGTCCAGTGGATGGCGCCACTCGCGCGTGTCCCCTCTGCGCCACAAGTTGGGTCACCGCACGGTAGGCCCTACGGATGGCGCCGCAGGTGCCCGCCCCCCCGTGCCACTTCCTGCCTCCGGCCCCAGGCTTGGTTGACGTGACATGACACATGCATGAATGAGGTCAGAGTCGGTTTCAGGACGCGCACGGCGCACGGCACGACGCATGACAACTATCCCCTACCCTGCCCCCTCTGCTCCCTCCCTCGCCCTCTGTGTGCGCATGGTGCAGAGCAATGCGCAGTCCCTCCCCTGTCTCTCTCGTCTCTCCCCCCCTCTGCTCCGGCTGCCCGGCCTTCGCTCACCTCCTAAGTGTCCTACCTCTTTGCTCTGCCCGTGCCCTCTTCCCTCGTCCTTGCCGGCCCTCTTTGCATGACACTACGCAGGCACGCAGCACACTGCATCTTTGGGGGCGGGCTGCCTTGTGGCAGCACGCCGCGGCGCCCCGCCTTGTCCAGTGCCCCCGCGCGCTGCAGGCGGCTCGCTCGGTTGTGGGGCACCTTGTTGCCCCTGTCCCATGATCGCTCTTTCAAGCCGCCGTGGCATACAATGCGCATACGCTGGCCCGCGAGCAGCACGCCCCCTTCCCTGCCCTGCCATCTCTGACCCTTTGCCCTCCGGCCAGCGCGAGCACGATGCGGAGCAATTCGCGAGGTAGCGCTCCCTCTCTGCCCCCCCTCTCTGCCCCGGCCCCCTGGCCCTGTCCTGCCCCCTGTCTGCTCGCCCTCTCTCACCTTGCCCTGCCCCTCGTCCCTGGTTGCAGGGTCTCTGGCCTCCTGTCTCTCTGGCCTCTCCCTCCCTCTATCCCCTCGGCGTGCACCGTGCAGAGCAATGCGCGAGGCAACCCTCCCACTCCCTCTCTTCCTTGCTGCCCCCTGGTGTCCTGAGCTCCTGGTATGTGGCACGCACTTTGTACCGCACGCGATACCTCCGGGGGCGGGCTGCCTTGCGGCCGCGGCACGTCCAGGGCCCCCGCTCGCCACAGGCGGTCAACTCGGTCGCGGGGCACCCTCGCCGTTCTTGCCCCTGGTCCGCTCACTCTAGCTGTGCATTAAGTCCGTGTTTAGCATGCTTCTGTTCTCTCGCCTCCACCTCCTTACCTCCGCCCTCCGGCCAGCGCGAGCACGGTGCGGAGCAATTCGCGAGGCAACCCTCCCTCCCTGCTCCCCCTCTCTGCTCCCGCTCCCTGGCCCAGCCCTGCCTCTTGTGTGCTCGTCCTCCCTCGTCCTCCCTTGCCCCCCTTCCCAGGCCCCTGTGTCCCTGGCCCTCTGTCTCCCTGTCCCCGTCTTTCCTTTACCTCCCCGGCGTACACTTTGCGGAGCAATGCGTGTGGCATCCCTCCCACTCCCTCTTCACCTTTCTGCCCCCTGGTGCCCTGGTCCCTGGGCATGTGGCACGCACGTCGCACTGCACCTGCCTGTGGCCTTTTTCCCTCTACGCCCGCCCTGCCCCCCCCTCCCCCCCCTGCCCTTTGCCCCCTCTGACACTACGCAGGACACTGTGTAGGCAAGTCGCACGCATGTCGCAGGCACGCACCTGGCCTCTATCGTCGGCGCCGTCTGGCTGGTTGGCACCACGCTGCGGCCGCCCGCCGCTGCCACAACCCCCGCAGGAGCCGCCGCCACGGGCAGCCACTCCAAATGCCGCGGGGGGCGCGGCCCTGGTAGGCCCCGGCTGCCCCCCGGCCAGGGTTTCACTGTAGCCTTCCCACTGCGCCGGATTCCCGAAATTCCTTTTTCAGTGCGTTCGGCACGTCCAAAATAGGGGGGGGGGGTACGTATATATATATATATATATATATATATATATATATATATATATATATATGGCATATCCGAGGCAGTGTGCCTACCAGGGTGTAGGGTAGAAGGAGGGGTCGGGTGGGGGTGTAGGGGACCCCCCCCCCCTATTTTGAGGGTGGGGAATCCGTTTTTGAGGGTTAGAAAGGGCCAGAAAGCGGTCCCCCACACTTCGGACATGAATCGGGGAGGCCGGGATCCAGAAAACCATATTCCGTGAGGAACTGCCGCAGTTTCGTCGCATCTGCAGTCAGTTCCTGGAGCTGAAACAACGTGAGCATCGAGAAGCGGCACCAACCTAGGACCAGTCCAAGAGCGGCGGTCCCAATTGGCAAATTCCAGCTGCTGAGGGAGGCAGTAAGCGTGGCCACAAGAGAAGGGGACCCCCAAATCGCACTGCAAGCAAGGAGAAACCACGCGGTGACCGGTGCTCAACACAGGTTCAACGTCGTGACAATGCCAGCTGATGCGAGCAGACTCAATAACAGCAGCGCGAATCACAGGGTCTGGATATTGTGCAGAAAGAGTGTTCATGAGCTGCAAAAAACAGGAGAAGAGTGTCCCAAATCCCTCTCTAACCCTCAAAAACGGATTCCCCACCCTCAAAATAGGGGGGGGGGGGTCCCCTACACCCCCACCCGACCCCTCCTTCTACCCTACACCCTGGTAGGTACACTGCCTCGGATATGCCATATATATATATATATATATATATATATATATATATATATATATATATATCCTCCAATCTACAGCCCTCTCCCAACTATAGGTGGCTCCACCACACGGCTCTAAGGTACGTGCGAAGGGCACAAAGTGGTGCATACATGTGGTGGAAGGGGCTAAACTCGGTCAAAACGGGCTGAAAACAGGCTAAAAACACTTGTTTGAGCATCCCAAATGGTCCGGGATCACTTTTGGAAAAACGCGTTTTTGACCCATTTTTGACCCATTTTTGGTCCCAAAACGGCCCCATTTCAAGGCATTTTGGGATGTCCCACGGGCCAAAACCCGTCGCCACGGGCTCAAAATGGGCTAAAACCACTTGTTTGAGCATCCCAAATGGTCCAAGATCATTTTTGGAAAAACGCGTTTTTGACCCATTTTTGACCCATTGTTGGTCCCAAAACGGCCCATTTTCAAGGCATTTTGGGATTTTCCATGGCCCAAAACGCGCCACCACGGGCTCAAAACGGCCTAAAAGCACTTGTTTGAGCATCCCAAGTGGTCTGGGAACAACTTTGGAAAAAATGATTTTTTTCGCCCCGGGGACCCTGGTGGACCCACCGTTGGCCCCCACTGTGCGTGGGCTGGCCGGCCCTCCGGCTACACCAAGTGACCACTGGTACGGGGGTCTGCGTGTCTCGTTGGGCGATTCTGAGGCTTGGAAACCACAAAAAGTGGTAGGTTGCAGGTGGACTAGGTGCCCTCGGAATTCGGATTTGAGCCACGTAGCCCAAGATACGGCCCGTTCTTGGTTTCGGGGTGTTGGTGCACATTGCGCAGTTTTTGGGGCTTTTTGGCGCCTTTTTGGGCCGTTTCTCGGACATATCGTGGAGTTGAAGGGCACTAGAGGGCCCTTTGACACGGTGAAGTCAAGCCTGACATGTAGTGTAGCCACCGTTTCCCCACGTTAGCGCGTTCTGCCCGGGTTTGGGAGCTATTGGGCCGTTTCTCGGACATATCGTGGAGTTAGAGGGCACCAAAGGTCCCTTGGTCACGAGAAAGTCAAGCCGCACGTGGAGTGTAGCAGCCGTTTGCCTTCGTTTGGCTGTTTTGCACCCTTACTAGGGCTGTTTTGGGCGAAAAATGGCTGTTTTTGGCCCAAAACTGCGCAGATTTGGGAGGGCACCTCCCGACTAGGCGCCCCCGCCCCGGGCCGCCACCGGTGAGTTTCTGGCTCAAAACGTGGATTTGGCAAGGGCACCACCTAGGCTCTAGGATGGCTAAAGTAGAGTCAAGCCCGAGGCGATGGGAAGGTGCAGTGGCCAAAACGGAATGGTGACGTGCTTGCTTGTTGTTGTTATTGCTTGTTGTTGCTTGTTGTTGCTTGTTGTTGCTTGTTAGCTAAATTTAAGGGGAGAGGGGTGTGTGTGTGTATATATATATATATATATATATATATATATATATATATATATATATATATATATATATATATATATATATATGTATATATATATATATATATATATGTATATATATATATATATATATATATATATACCAAGGCTTCCATTCGAATCATGCTCAAACTGCGAGGTTCAACATTCCTACACTCCTACATCGCTGCAATAACCATGAGTTCGTAGTGCATGTGTGGGCCTTGCAGTAGCCCCTAGCACACTGATTCACAGCTTCCTAACCGTAGGAACAATACTCCATCCCTCCTACATATGGACATATGGGCTTCATATGGCTGGTTATGCCGGAGTCAGTGGGTCAGTGAGTTATTTATATATATATATATATATATATATATATGTATATATATATATATATATATATATATATATATATATATATATATATATCCTCTAATCTACACCCCTCTCCCAACTCTAGGTGGCTCCACCACACGGCTCTTAGGTACGTGCAAAGGGCACAAAGTGGTGCATACATGTGGTGGAAGGGGCTAAACTCCATCAAAACGGGCTCAAAACAGGCTAAAAACACTTTTTTGAGCACCCCAAATGGTCCGGGATCACTTTTGGAAAAACGCATTTTTGACCCATTTTTGACCCATTTTTGGTCCCAAAATGGCCCATTTTCAAGGCATTTTGGGATTTTCCATGGGCCAAAACCCGTCGCCACGGGCTCAAAATGGGCTAAAACCACTTGTTTGAGCATCATAAATGGTGCAAGATCATTTTTGGAAAAACGCGTTTTTGACCCATTTTTGACCCATTGTTGGTCCCAAAACGGCCCATTTTCAAGGCATTTTGGGATTTTCCATGGCCCAAAACGCGCCACCACGGGCTCAAAACGGCCTAAAACCACTTGTTTGAGCATCCCAAGTGGTCTAGGAACAACTGTGGAAAAAATCTTTTTTTTCGCCCCGGGGACCCTGGTGGACCCACCGTTGGCCCCCACCGTGCGCGGGCCGGGCTGCCCTCCGGCTGCACCAAGTGACCACTGGTACGGGGGTCTGAGTGGCTCGTTGGGCGATTCTGAGGCTTGGAAACCACAAAAAGTGGGGGCTTGCGGGTGGACTAGGTGCCCTCGGAATTCGGATTTGAGCCACGTAACCCAAGATACGCTCTGTGCTTGGTTTCGGGGTGTGGGTGCGCATCGCGCAGGTTTTTGGGGCTTTTTGGCGCCTTTTTGGGCCGTTTCTCGGACATATCGTGGAATTGAAGGGCACTAGAGAGCTCTTTGACACGGTGAAGTCAAGTCGCACGTGCAGTGTACTCACCGTATCCCTTCGTTTGGGCGTTTCGCCCGGGTTTTGGGGCTGTTTTGGGCGAAAAATGGCTGTTTTTGGCCCAAAACTGCGCAGATTTGGGAGGGCACCTCCCGACTTGGCACCCCCGCCCCGGGCCGCCACCGCTGAGTTTTTGGCTATAAACTTGGATTTGGCAAGGGCACCACCTGGGCTCCAAGATGGCTAGAGTAGAGTAGAGCCCGGAGCGATGAGGCGGAGCAATGGCCAAAACGGTGAGGAGAAGTGCTTGTTGCTTGTTGCTTGTTGTTGCTTGCTTGTTGTTGCTTGTTAGCTAGATTTAAGGGGAGAGGGGTGTAGTAATATATATATATATATATATATATATATATATATATATATATATATATATATATATATATATATATATATATATATATATATATATATATATATATATATATATATATATATATATATATATATATATATATATATATATATATATATATATATATATATATAACATATATGGGCGTTTGACCGGGGGGGGGGGGGGGTAAACAGGCTGTTTTGGGTGTTTTCGCGGAGTAGGTCCCGGTGCCGGCTGATTTCTGAAGAATGGGTGTCAAATCACATGGGCATGTTATACCTTTTTGAAAAGTGCATGGAAAGGGCTTCTGAATGCAATTTGAGTTGGGGTCTAACTCATCGATATGTCAAAATGCCAAGCCGGACGAAAAAAATGTTTTGGTTCCAGAGGGCCGATTTAGCTGTTGTGCTTGCAGCCTGCGCAAGTAACCAACAATGCTCCGGGGGATATCTCTCCAACATATTGTAACTTCAGCAAATTATGCCGAGGGTAAAAAGATGCAGTTTTTCGTGCCGAATCCATTGGTGCAGGTCTCACGTTCTGACTCAACGATATGTTGGAGAAATTCACGAAAAACTGTCCGGCTGGCAGCTTGCAAAACTAAGTTAGTCAGTTAGTTCGTTTTGCAGACTGCCAGCCGGACAGTTTTTCGTGAATTTCTCTAACATATCCTTGAGTTAGAACGTGAGACCTGCACCAATGGATTCGGCACGAAAAATTGCATCTTTTTACCCTCGGCATAATTTGCTGAAGTTACAATATGTTGGAGAAATATCCCCCGACCCGTTGTTGGTTACCTGCACAGGCTGCAAGCACAACAGCTAAATCGGCCCTCTGGAACCAAACCGTTTTTTTCGTCCGGCCCAGCGTTTTGACATATCGATGAGTTAGACCCCAACTCAAATTGCACTAAAAAGCCCTTTCCATGCACTTTTCAAAAAGGTATAACATGCAAGGGCAAATTTACACCCATATCCCGGAATTGGCTTTGGACCACCGCCGACTCTGGGAAAACACCCATATACCACCCCCCCCTGTCAAACGCCCATATATATAACAGCGATTTCGGGGCTTTCGGGAGGTGCCCGAGAACTTGGCTGTTTTCAGGCTGGCATGTGTCGGTTGAAAATCTTTGCAAATTTTTCCAACTGTTTCTGAAAGCCTTCCGTTGGCCCTGGGATGGGTTTCACGTGGTCATTTGGTGACAACACCAGTACCCAAGCACCCATAGGGACCCACGTAGTGACCGCTAGCTCCCAGAATTTTGTCCCCTCTACCCCCCCTACCCAGGTGCCACTTTTTCGGGAGGGGTGGGTGGAGGGTCTGGGGGGTCCAAAACCTTTTTACATATTGTGGCCACTTTGCGTCGATTTAGACACAGGTCTTGAACTTTTTTTCTGTACCCCCTAGCCAATGGCGGTTGCTTAGTGGTGTTGGTCATGGGCATTTCACAGAGTCCCCCTCCGCCACTGTTGAGTTTGTTGCCCAAACTTTGTGTGATCGTGCTTCATACTCACAGGTTTCATTCACCAAAGTTTCGGCCAAATCCCGACCACCATAGCGGAGTTTTGATTTTTACACATTTCGTGTGTGCTGGCTGCTTGCTGCTTGGGGGGCGTTTCGGTATAGCTGCCTGGGGAGCGGTTCAGTGTAGTTCTGGACCCCAACACCCTCAGTGTGAAGTGCTGGGGTCAGAGCGGCCAAAAAGTGGTGGTTTTTGCAGGAAATTTGAGGAAAGCCATTAATGGACCGCCCAAAGTACCCAGCCCCCACTGTGTTGGCAAAAAAACTGCCGCTCCCAATGGGCGTTGGTTTTGGAGGGCTGGGAGGGAGGGATCTGGGTCCCCACTTAAATGCCCCCCGTGCTGTGGGGGATGGGGGGGATCAACCTGCGAGCAATAGCCATTGCGAGGTACAGCAAGATGAGTGGTCTGTCGATGCACAGATGGTCTGCTCGCGGCAACAGCACGGGCCCGCACAATCATGGTACAGGGGTCTGAGTTGGAGTGACCACGCTGTTGTGTTACCCCTCGAGGTGGGCCTGAGTACGAGCTGCGGAACTTGTGACCTGCTGGCAATGGGGGCGTTGCTGTCAGGTACCTGACGCTCGCAAAATCACATAAATCCTCCTCCAAATATCCAACATCACCCATGGCTGTTGGACTGGAAAAACACATGGAGAGCACACAGCATAGAATGGGTTTACCAGCAGATAGCGACTTCTTGCCTTTCCCCGCATCCACAGGTGTGCAATTGGGGTATCTCTTTCTGAGCAGACTCTGAGGTGATGATTCATCAGAACATTTGGTGGTACAACAATCAAAGTGAGACGAAGTAGTGTACACCACATACCACCACCACCACCTACATAGGAACACACCTCAATAACAACACTCCTCCCATGTACCTGCATGCAGCAACTGAACAGCGAGTCCCATTACATATGGCCTCATTCCTTGTTGGAGGATTTCAATGTTGAGAAAAGGGATCTTCTGACTCATGAACTTTGACACAAAGAAGCATCACAAGGGGGGAAGAGTCGAGAACAAGCTGGATGATGCCTGGCAACAATGTACCAGGGTATCCTTAGCCATTATCCGCTGATTCCAATTGCCATGTGCCTTTTCCTCATATTTCAAAATATCATGGGCCAAGTTGTTGCACCGCATGGGTATTGCCTGGGCATTGCGTGCGCACTACGTGCACCGCCCACACATGAACCCTAGCCAGGGAGGAAGGGAGGAAACCACGCTGCATTTCTGTTGGCGTCACAAGGGTCTTCATATCCTTGGTGGTTAGTGGCCGTGGCCAAGTGCAATCTGCTATTGTGGGAGTGTGTTGGAAGATGGTGGCAGCCTTCCGGGGACATCAGCATTCTGCCTTGAGACGATTGGGGCCCAACTTGTATCAATATGCAGCAGTATGTGGGTCGTTACTGATAAGCCATGCTAGTGATTCGCGATGATGGACGTGGAAGTTGTCATTGGAAGCCCTGACCACCATTGCACACGGATTGTGCACACGCAAAGTGCATGCACCAATTTTAGCGTTGAACCCGTATGGCAGAATGGAGCAAGCCCCTGCAGTGCCCACCATGACCACGAGTGCCAATATTGCCAAATGTCCGTCAAAGGGAAGGACTTGATGCAGCATATGGCATTCCACATTGGCCGTGACGAGGTAAAGGGGGTTCGTCCTCCGTGCCTCTTTCGTGGGCAGAGTGATGGGGCATGCCGCCTCCAGATGGCAAAGATGAAATCAGCCAATGCACACTGGCAACCTGCCCCAGGGTCATGTGCACATCATTGCTTCCGGAAGGGTTAGTATGGCAGCCCTGGCAAAGCAAATTGTGCACAATGAGCCCATCCAATGTGTTGTCCCTGGGTTTGGCGGCTAGGAATCTCGCTACAACATGCCCGGCCACCTGCTGGTCGATGACACACATAAGAACTTTCCCTTCACAGAGCAGCATCGGGCGCTATGGGAGGTTGACGAGGAGGAGAAGGCCATCTTGGAGAAAGGAATGACTGCTTTGGGAAAGGAGTTGGTTGCAGAGAAGAAGGAGCGCGAGAAGAAGCGCGTGAAGGCCAGGGTGAGGCGCTGCACTGCAGTCGGAACAGACCGGTCTTTGTGCTCTTAAACACAAATACAACCCATATCGGCTGAAATATCCATGGTTACCTTGAAAATCACCCCTTGCACCTTCCAAACCCGAACACATGGGGTAGAGTTGAGGAAATTTCAGTTTTTTGGGCCCGGAAAAAATTTTTGCGCGAATTTTTTTCCGTACCCCCCCCCCCCGGCTCCGGGGTACCCCCGAAGAAAAAGTTGTACGCCGGTAGCAGGAATTTTTTTCTACCCCCCCCCCCCCCTCCCCGAGCCTAGCTTGCAGTAGCCAGTTTGTCCATCCTTGTCGCTGATGGGGAACATGTGCAGTTGTTCAAGACTCTGTGGGACCGCAAGTGGAAGTTCTACACTGTCCCTGTTCAGAAGAAGGGGCAGGCAGAAAATTGATGAAGCAATGCAGTACATTGTAGATTTTCCTTATTTGCATGTCTGCATGGCATCATCAGCATCTGCGCATGTCAGCATGTATCACACATCCTTGGGTGACCTACAGCCTACAGCAAGCAACTGACTGGCCATGAATTGTGGATGGTATGCGCTGGTGAGTGGCTGGTTGGGAGTGGTGACGGTTGGTTTGGGTTCGGGGGGTTGAGGGGGGGGGGTGGACAAGGGCCATGAGGCAACGGATACTGGGCTCGCATACGCCCCCGTGTCACAGGCACATGGTCATAACCACATTGTTCAGTGTTTTTCTCGCTGCACTGCAGCGCAGACCAGTTCTGTACCACACCCGGTGGTTGCTGTCGGTGCTTTGGCTTTGGTCCTCTGGACACTGAGGTCAGCTCGCACCCACCACCCTCCCACAGTGCCGGTTAGTCTCTAACCCTTGCCCTGCAGGTCGTGCTCATGCTGCCCCTGTCATGCACTTGCTCTCTGGCACGTGAGGACGTGTCGTACCCGAACTTCGGGGGCGCAAAGGCGCCTATGGTGGTGCAAGGCGTCTCAATGTTTCAACAAAAGCTTTGGCAGCCGGACACTTCATTGCTGTACTGTGTGTGTGGTGCATACCTTTTCAGCACCACACCATGCGTGCACAAGCCGCCCACATTTTCATGTCTACTCGCTTCCAATACCCTCACATGGGCCGCATTCTCGCTGCCCTTGTCATGCTTCGGCTTTGCAACACGTAACGACATGTCGCGCCTGTGCTCCAGGGGCGCAATGGCGCCCCATTGTTTCACCATTAAACTGCTCTGTGCTGCCATGGCGTCCCATACACCCTGGTCAACTCGAACCCACCACCCTCCCTTTGCGCCGGTTAGCCCCCGACTCTTGCTCTGTGGGTCTCTCTCCCACTCTCTCCCTCTCTCTCTCTCCTGCCCTCTCTCCTGCCCTCTCTCTTGCTCTCCTTCTCTCCGTTCCTTTTCCATTGCGCCCCACTCTCTCTCTCTCTCTCCTCTCCGTTCCTCTCCCACTGCGTCCCACTCTCTCTCTCTCTCTCTCTCTCTCTCTCTCTCTCTCTCTCTCTCTCTCTCTCTCTCTCTCTCGCATAAAAGGGGTTTTCGGGACGTTCGGTGGATCTCTATCCCCCCCGGGGTTCGAACCCTCCTCTACAGGACAGAAGAGGTGCGGTATATCCACTGAGCTACGACGAGTTGTTATCTGCATCACTTGCTCCAATCTGTCCTACTCCCCCCTGCGTGTCATCCCCTGTCATGCATATCTCCTTTCGCATGGGGGTGTGCTCAGCAGCAGGGTGGACAAGGGGGGGGGGGTTATTGAACCCTAGTTTTGGCCCGTTTTCACAAATTTGTTGTCCCATAACAGGTTTTTTTACGCTTCTTGTGCATTGAGGATGTGGCACATTTGAATTGCCACCCATTTTCACCCATTTTCAGCCATTTTAGTCCATTTTCACCCAGTTTTGCCGCACGTTCCTTGTTATCGGTGGATGGTGGAATATCATGATGTCCGTACCACCGTCCGCACCACATTTGGGATGGATGAAATGTACATCCTTGTACGCAAATGTGACCCGTTTCTCCACATTTGAAACATATTCGAGCATTCCATCTCCGCTCTGCTTAAAGAGCATGGGGTCACAGCACCGTATTCTGAATTCAAACGGCAATGGCCTCTAGACACGTCCTCAGAGGGCAAATGTTCCACCCAATTTAGGGCACACAGCAAGCGGCTACCTCCAATACCAATGGCCGCGAGACACACCAAGTTGCGGTCATCCTTGCTTTACAATTTCCCTTGAATAGCTTTTGACATGTCCTCCAAAACAGCAGCCGCACTTTGTCCGGCCGCTATAAGACGGGCGGCCCTACGAGAAGCCAATGGCCGCTTGTCCTGGCCAATGGCGAGAATAAGGGCCTTGTGCACACTTGTATGCACGAGAGTTTGATATACATCAGACACTCAGCGCAATTCCCTGAAAACAGCTCGTTTCTCGACACGGTGCCCCGTAGCACGCTCGGATAGCTGCAGGAAGCCTAGTTTCCAATGCTCAGTACTGGAATCAGCAGTGCGTTCCTCGCGCATCCATTTGCACATTGTGGGGTCCCGCGGAAGTGCTTCGCATGGGGTGCAAGGCATCAAATGCCCACTGTCATCGACTTGAGCCTCACCCTTGCATGGCGGGTCACGCGAGAAACAACCAACTCCATCCATGTATATCCATGCACTTTCTCGTGGGAGTGAGGCATCACTGGATAATGCACACAAAGGGCAATAGGACTAGGCAGCGGCAAGGCACCCATGCACTTACGCAACACAGTAGGCGAGAGTCACAGTGCCAAGGGTTCACTTGCCCCAGAACATGGGCTACTGGGGTCTTCTCATGGCAGTGATGAGTCCTGGGATTGCAGCTGAGAGGGCTGCGACCCTTGGGACGAGGTGCTGAAAAAGTGCGTCATGGACAGTCGGCGTGCGTTGACAACGGGGGAAATGCCTGTGCGATGCTTCTTGCCCTGGCAATGCAACTGATAGGGCTATGTGTCACGTGCAGCCACGATTGATAAGCGCTCACCATAAGGACATATCCACCCATGGGCATCCCGTTGGCCCATGCGATGTTGATCACCGAGGACATCTAAAAGGTCTGCGAGAAGAAATAGCAAATAACACGTACAATGGAACCCAAACCTCATCGTGGATTATTGTTAATTGGACCTTCTCCCTCTCGGCCTTTTTTCTCCCTCCCTCCCTATGCACTAGCCCAATTCCCTCTTTCTTTCCCTCTTTTGTCTTATCCCTACCGATCGATTGCGGCTCTCTACAACCATGCAAGCATACAAATAATATCAAGTTCGCAACCGATTACTTTTACCTAGTTCATGTGCCAAATTCATACAATGTAGCAAAGTGAAGGTTACTTGCAAGTTCAGTTAGCAGTCAGCACAGAGTAAAAGAATTCCTCTTGGCGAAAAAAAATTCCTACATGGGGTGCCAACTCTTTTTTCGGGACCAACCTCCAGAGGGGTGGTGGGGGGGGGGGGGGTACGAAATAAAAATTCGCACAATTTTTTTCCACCCCCCCCCATGGCTAGGCTGCTTTCCACGTTTGGGTGCCAGTTTGGGTGCAAGTTTAGGAACCGTTGGGGCCACCAGTTTTTTGGGGATCCGCTTTTCCTCGGGGATGTCCCGAATGAAACACAACTTGTCCCAAAGGTGTGGCCTAATCCTTAGGTTCCCCGAGCAGACTTTGCCCACACCACTTCACTGTCACTTGTCACTCTCCATCCCAGTGTCCTCATCAGTGGTAGGACAACGAGGTCTCTTAGTTGCACAGCTCCATGCAATATGACAGCGACACGTTTTTTGCTGGAACTAGGAAGTGACGCCCCCCCCCTCTTGGGGGGGGGGGGGGCTGGACACGGGCCATGAGGCAACGGAGACTGGGTTCGCATACGCCCCCGTGTCACAGGCGCATGGTCATCACCACTCAGTTCAGTGTTTTGCCTTGCAGCACTGCAGCATAGACCAGTTCTGTACCACTCCAGGTGGCTTTTGATTGTGCTTCGGCCTTGGCCATCTTTACATCCGGGTCAGCTCGCACCCACCACCCTCCCATAGTGCCGGTTAGTCTCTAACCCTCGCTCTGCGGGTCTCTCTCTCTCTCTCTTTTTCTCTCTCTCTCTCTCTCTCTCCTTTCGCTCTGTGGGCTTCTCTCTCTCTGTGTGTCTCGCCCACTCTCTCTCTCTCTGTGTGTCTCGCCCTCTCTCTCTCTCAGTGTCTCGCCCTGTTCACCCTCCCACGGGGTTTTCTCTTTCTCCTCACCCTCCCCAGGGGGTGCTTCTTCCTTTGCACCCTCCCCACCCTTTCTCTCTGTCCCTCTCTCCCAAGAGTCTCTGCCTCGTCTTACCCCCCTCCCTGCTTGCTGGCTCCTTTCAGGCATATCGCCGTTCGCATGGCGGTGTGCTCAGCAACGTGCAGAGGAACCGTACAGCGTCCCCCACCACCGGGTCTGCTTGCCTGAAGAGCGTTTTTTGAAACAGCCTTATGAGGTCAACTCGGCCCGTCAGCCACGCGTGCAGGCAGTCTCCTTTTCTGCTCACAGAGGAAGGCACCGCTCTGTGGCCCTTGGCCGTTGGGCTGGACACGGGGGGGTGGGGGGTAGTTGTTGGCATACAAAAGCTTGCACTGCGCGTGTGCGCGGTACGTGCACACCATTCCCACGTACTGCTTGCTGATTAGGGTGCGACATAGTAAGACACATGCGCAAAACAGCTGCCTGGTACATCAAGACTGCAGCTCGCATGATGCGGTAGAATTTGCAATAACCTTGGCACTGTGCCTTCGCAATGCGTCAAGGAAGTCAAGCGGTGCTTTCAGTGGTGATGCGGTGCAGCACGCTATCTACCAGGTATACATTAGTTGCCAATTCACAAACGCCCGTCCAATTATAGTGCACACAGAGCCTGCATAACAGCATGTGAACGTAGGAAACAAGACAGAGGGCGAGGGTAGGGTCGCATGCGACTATATAGTGGTGTAATTCCCTACTGCATTTTGTACGTTGAGCTGGCCAGACCTGAGGTTATAGCGGTGCATGCACGGTTATGGTTGCTTGCACTTGATTCCTTCGCAAGGTTGCACAGTTGTTTGATTGGTGCTGGTGGTTCTGTTCGAGGATAGTGTTTGTTTCCCAAGAACCCTTGGTCAATTCCGGGCTAACATCGCTAGAAGGTGGGTTGGTGGTTGGTTCTTGGGGCTGGGTGCCTATGCACTGCTGCTGCTTGCAGCCGCTTGTTGCTCTTTGGGCTTCTTGATCCAATTGGCCAACATGTCAATAGGTTGGGTAGTCCAAGTGTCCAAGAGGAAATAATGGGCTCAACCAACCACCAACCAACCAATTCTGGCGAAACGTAACTTGCTCACCGACATGTGGCAACATGCCCCAGCTGAAGGTATGAGTGTCTACTCCTTTCTGACAAGCATACCACACTACTCTGTGGCTGAAGCAACTTCCACACCCACGGTAGCCCCAAATTCCCATCTTTTCATCCCATAAATGCTGTCAGAATATTCCACTTAGTGCTGCATGCTTGCCTCTCCGCAGTGTGAATAGTATCATGTCATGGGTTTGCTTCTAGGTTCGTTAGAGTATGGCAGCTTTTGTTGGCCAAGAAGTGGACCTCAATAAAAAAAACCCACCCCTCCAATGTTGTATCAATAAACACCATCATTGGACGCGGCCGGCACCTAGGGGCTCTCCGGTCAAAAACGTCCTGTTACAAGGTTGCATACGGTTGCGCACAGTTGCGCGCAACGTGGCTGCATGGCTACGCACAGTTGCAATCTTAACCTCCGCACAGTTGCGCATGCTCGCACGTGATTAGGATGCACGGCTATAACCACAGGCCTGGAGTTGGGGCCGTGCTCAACCCTCCACACACATTAACCAACAACCACACCTCCACCCACTAGATTCCCACTACTCAATGGCACACAGGCACCATCCAAAACCATCCCAGATAGGTAAGGGAGAGGGTGAACAAGCCATCAAAGAATTTGGTGATGGTGCTGTTGAATGAGGCGTGCATGTTCTTGCAGTAAACAATGAAATTAAGCTAAGTAGATTTTGGCAAAATGGAGAAAAAATGAAGTAAAAAAGAGAGATTTTTTCATTTTATTGTTCAATTTTTTCGATTTATTTTTTGTGGGGGGGGGGGGGGGGGGGGCTGTCTCTTTGGGGTTGGGGGGGGGGGGGCTGTGCCTTTTGGGGCCGGCTTTTTGGGCTGTCTCTAAAGAAACCATTTAATTAGATTTTACTCAGCTGAACTTCATTTCTTTGATGGCAATTGGTATTGTTGTTGGAGGGCGTAAAGCCAGTGGCTCATTTTCTGCTCACTCTGCATAGTGATGGTAAGCACCACAAACCATCCGGCGCATATGTGCTTCATATATGAGACAAAAAAAAACCACATGTGTTGTTTAAATGGAAATCACAAAGCAAACACTTGTAGATGTCTGCTTTTGTATCTTTGGGGCAGGGTTGTGCAACCTTTGGATTGGCTTCACACACGTACCGCAGAACAATCATGCATTCCCACTGTTCATTCATGCTTTTATTGTACCAATCTCCCACAAGCATTGTTGGGATAGCTTCAAGACAGAACATTCTTAGTCAACACTTTTGACCAAACTCATCTGTTGAGGGGCTTAGCAATTATTCTAAACACTTCACCCATCGCCAATCCCAATGCAGCCACTGTCAGCCTTGTTAATATTTGCCCTAAAATTTGGCGCAATCCTACACATTCCACCAATGGACACACATTGATGTAGGGCACAAGGAAGACAAAAACATTGAGGGCATGCTAAGTGGGTCAGGTAAGATCATCAGCAAGCATGCAGCTAGAAAAATTCTGCTGAAAATACGACTTCCAAAAATTTGTATTCGGAACATGACAACTCAGTAATTTCGTGTATTTCAATAGTACTAATTTGCAGGATGAAAGTAGGTTGCCACAACTTGCAATTTCCATTTTCCAATTGTTACCGCAAAAATTGCTTGTAGCCAACTTCGGACCAACCGAGTAGGCTTCCTTCGGCATACCAGAATCAATTTTTAGTTCAAGATGCCCCCTTTTGTGGTATTCCCCACCTTTGAGTGCTTTTGGCACAAGTAGCACTCAGATTGGTAGATTTCGCCGGCCCGACCCTGCATGCCCGTTTGCATCATCACACCATTGCTCCGTTCAACGCCTTTCACCCTTCGGATGCAGTAGTGTTGTGTTTCGTCTCTTGGATTGCACACCTCCGTGTAATTGGAGGATACAACCGGTGCAAAAGACACGGCCGGCGTGCAACATGGCTGGGCACACACCTAAGCTGGTCAAACGGCGGTAGCCACTGTTGACCGGCACAAGTGCGCACTTTGGGTGTACAAGCAACGCAAAACAGGAGGCAAGCCACCAAAATGGGTGCCCATGTTGTCGAATGTATCGTATTTTGCGCGGGGACCCATCCATCAAGGCATAGATCTGAATGGGATGTTCATCAAGCACTTGCTTGTTAGTTCACCCCCTCATGTTGGGGACTAAGATTTTGAGTATTTCTCGGTTACAAGCAAGTTTCCCGGTCTTGCCTTTTGATGTTTTGGGCAATAGGCCTCTCAAGTATGGCTATAGCTCAAAGCTCCAACATGCACCCTGTCCCTTGCTCTCTAACTGAACACAATCAAGCAATGGCACAATGCACTGCCTCATGGTGACAGAAAGTTGCATGTTTCCCCCACCACCACGACTCTATCCGAACACGGGCCAAGTCAAATAAAAGAGCGAAAACCCGGTGTTTGAACAAGCATATGTTTGCGCGCAACACATGCCATGCAACGCACGTTGCATCCATAAGCCAACCCTACCCCCTAAGAAGCGACAATGCAAAGCACTGGAAAAAACACCTTGCCAGCCTTGGGCCTCATCTTGAGAGCTAGACAACTTTATTCCATTGGGGAAAAAATCTCTTGGGGACGGTGGGGATCGTGCCAACACGGAGCTTTTTGGGGGGTCATTGCCATTGTTGCCTGATTTGTGCCCGCCGAGTGTCCCTGAGGGAGGGGTATGTGGGTATATTCAAAAAGACCTTGAGCAGGGCTTTCCGGAGATGTTTGGGTTGGGATGTGGGGGGTCCGGATCCATATTTTTTCGCAAATTGGCCGTGACCATTTGCCTGTTCTGGTCCGGTTTCAGACAGACTGCACCGCACCCCTACCCCCATTACTCCAATATATGGGCATATCAGGGTCAAGTCATTGGGTGGATTTGTTGCATTTCATGTGTAGAAGACATGTGCAACATGGGTCCCCTCAAGACCCCAATATGTTGAAGACTTTGACCAATAACTACCTTGAACACCCGGGTGATGCCTGGTGCAACTTGCAGCACCAAGCTCACCAGAGTGCAAGAAATCAAAGATGGCAAAATTTCTCAAACAAGCCGTCAAATTGGGACATGAGACCACAATATTTGGATTCAGCACGTCAAAACGCATCCATTTATCATCGTTCACTTTCCTCCAACTCCACAATATGTCAGAGCACCTAGGGGAACACCTGTGAGTTGGTGTCCCACACATGTGCGCGGAGCAGCCTGAGGCCCGAAAACCCCAAAACGCTGAAAAGTTCGGCCTCGGTACTCAAAAATATGGTCACCTATCCCCCCCCCCTAACCCATACATTTCTGAAACGACCTCTTCTCACACATTGCAAAAAGTATACACATACCCCCCCCCCTACGGAACGAAATTTTGGTGCATTGGACGAAAAATTGAGAAAACCCCAAATAAGTGCGAATTTGCACCGTGTTGGCACATAATGGATGTCCCCGAGAGAAATGGCTTTTTGCATGGCTGAGCGCAATTCATCATCCGTGAGGGAAACCTGTGGCTTTTCCATCAACTACCCAAATTGAGACATATGAAGCGCAACGCCGGCATTAGTGTCTTTTATTTTTCACATGCACACATTGACACCCAAATTGAGCGCTCATGCAGCTTGCACCAATCTCCAAACCACATTCTCTTCGCATTGGAATCGCAATGGTACCAAAAAAAAGGCCCAAAAGTGCGGAACCATAGGGCCACTGCACAAGCACGTGTTCGGACAAAAGGCGGGGAGGGGGGGGGGGTTAAGCAAGAAGTCTTTCCTTACGAGAGATTCTCAAAGCCTTTGAAGGTGACTAAAATGTGGTGATAATTTGACTTTGCATTGCCACAGTGCCGTGCTCGCCATGCTATGCACATGTAGGCAGCCACCCAACAAGAGCAAAGCACCAATGGGTGCTCAGGTCCAACTATCTCCTCCAAGTGGCGTCCTCCTCACCCCAACCACCCCAAAAAAAACCTTCACAGCTCCCCCAGAAACATCGATGTTTTTGAGAGGGAGGGGCAGGGGTACCCACTTGATACTTGGGGCGTGCCATCACAAAAGCTACAAAACTCAAGGGGGGTCTGCTCAATGGGGTGTGGGGTACAACAGAGCCACAACCCAATGCATTGGTGTGGTCCAGATGATGGAGGCACACTTGGAACCGTTGTGGTAGTACGGTAAAGTAGCGAGTACCATCTCACGCAACATCACAACTTATCCTGTAGCAGTCACATGGAGACATTTGACACCGTGTCTAAATAATGCACAATGCAACATGTTGGATGGCAAGTCAGCCCATCCTTTGCTTTATGATGGAAGAGTAGAGGGGTGCGTATTGCACCCAAAAACTTTTGCCATTTCTTTTGTTGCTTTGGTCTGTTGCAGGCAGTGGCTACTCTCCATCACCGTGGCGAAGTGCCTCAACGTGCCGCAAGGAGGCCATAAGTGGGACATGACATGCTTTGGGGACGGCTCATGGACTTTTTTGGTTGCTCTTCACTTTGGGTACCCCAAGATGGTTGGGGTTACATTTTGATTCTGTCCCACTTTGGGGACCCCAAGAGGGATGGGGCTGTGTGGCCTTTTTTATTCCTCCCTGTTTGGTGTGCTTGTGTAGCACATACTGCGCACCGTGTGCAATGCACCCATTGATAGGCTGCATAAACCTTGCCTGCTCAGGGGTCCGTGGGCCGGGGAGGAATCAAAAGGCCAATTAACCCCTGCTTTCTCAAGGTCCCAAAGCGGGTAGGAATCAAAAGGGTTATTGTGTTTGCCATCTCGAGGTCCCCAAAATGGGAGGAATCAAAAAATGGCACATAACCCCTACCCTTGTGCCATCTCGAGGTCCCCAAAGTAGGAAAGAATCAAAGTGACTACACAAAGCGTGCCTTCTCTAAGTCTCCAAAGTGGGGAGGAATCCGAAGCTTGTATAACCCTTGCACTCTCGGGGTCCCCAAAGAGCGGAGGACTACGAAAGGCCAAAAACCCCTGCCCGCACGGGGTTCCGAAAGGGGGGGGGGTCAACAAGATTAAATAACCCATGCCATCTCAGGGTCCCCAAAGAGGGGAGAAATCAAAAAGATTGCCGTCTCAGGGTTCTGAAAGCCGGGGGGTCAAAAAGGCAACATAACCCGTGCCATTTGGAGGTCACCAAAGCGAGGAGGAACCAAAATGGATGCGCAACCCCTCCCCTCTGGTCCCCGAAGCAGGAGGAAATCAAACACACTACAGAAACCCTGCCGTCTCAAAGTCCGTAAAGCGGGGATGAATAAAACCCTGCCGTTTCAGAGTCCCCCAAATGGGGAGGACCTGTTGTTATCTCGGGGTCCCCCAACCTGGGGAGAGTTGGAAGAGCTGCATAACCGAGGTCCCTAAAGCGGAGAGGAAAAATGAAAAAGGCTGCATATCCCTGCCACCTCAGGGTGCCCAAAGTGAGGAGGAATCAGAAAAAGCTCCACAGCCCCTGCTATC
The DNA here is from genome assembly GCA_964036045.1 of Eutreptiella sp. 'Long Island Sound 2002'. Taxonomy (NCBI): domain Eukaryota; phylum Euglenozoa; class Euglenophyceae; order Eutreptiales; family Eutreptiaceae; genus Eutreptiella; species Eutreptiella sp. 'Long Island Sound 2002'. Next base: position 20,546,419 of record OZ038383.1, read on the forward strand.
TCGTGTGGGTAACTCCCCTGCCCTTCTTTGGGGTGGCAGTCAGGTTTGTGCCCGCCAGAAATTGGCTCGCAACCATGTTTCCAGCCACTTGTCACCGCTTTGGGGGAGCCTTTGCACTGCGCGCGCACTGCGCGCTCTTTTAGACAATAGTCTCCCCGAAGAGCCCCCAAGCACACCCCTTGGAAATGCCCTTAGAATTAAGTGACCCAAAATGCCCCAGCTCAAGAAAGTTGCAATTGATTTTATAATGAAAACTGGCATCAGTCTAGCCTCAAGGATAGTCCCAAGCACTTCATGTGCACACTTTGACATGCAATGGAGTTGGTTAGGAATCTGGGGCAAGTAGGTTGGGCCAGACACAGGATATGGCTTGGCCAGCATGGCCAAGCAACTGAATTCAGAATCAGTTAAAAGGTAGTATCTCAAAGTATGGGTCTCTAATACGGCCAGACGCCCAAATAGTTGCACTGCGCGCACTGCGCTTGAGGCGCCCCCTTTTGCAACCACTCTTGAGACACACATGGGCACCTGCTGGTACCTACGGATACCTCCCAGCAGGGTGCCCCACCTTTGTGTGTATGTGCCTTTGAATGGGAGGCCATGTGCTGCTCGGCTTTTCTCTTTGCCCGGTCTTGTGCTTTTGGGCCTACAGCAGTGCCTGCTTGACCAGATTTTCCTGTTGGCTTCGGGAAACTCAGCACAAGGAGTAGCAAATGTGTCGCATTCCTCTTCCTGTATACTGTGTATGAGCCTGTGAGCCGTTTCTTTCCTGTTCAGTCTGTAATGGCACGTCACCCCAAACCACAAAACAGGTGCTGCATCACACAACCTAAACCTGTGCCAAAAGCAAAGATCCATGGCAATGGCCCACCTACGCAAAGTGCTCCGGGTTGTGCATGAAATGGCCAAAGTTTCGTCGATGACTGTGAGATTGGCTTGCTGTGATAGTCCCTGTCCCACTCTCTCCTTGTTCCCAATTGAATTCTCCAACTTGATATCTGAAGCAACGTGCTTGGCCGCTGCATTGGGACCACTAAGGCAACACGTCGCTGCAAAAGGGTGAAACACTGTGCAAAATATATACAGGAAAGGTCTCAGAAGGCTGAGGCTGCGAATGCTGCTCCTTGCTGCTTCTACTGCTGCCTTGAGGAGGAGCAGAGGCACGCTGCGTGCACACACACTGTGCACCGGTAACCTGACTGTCATCATGTGTACAGGGAGGTATGTCCAGATTTGCGAAATCTGTTACTGGATTCCCACGAAACCCTCCAAATTGCGGTGAACCTGGTGACTGCAGGAAAGTAGTTGGGGTCACGGCTGTTGCCTGCGCACCATGCACGCACCGTGCAGCTGCTCGCACTCGTGCTGCAGGAAATCAACTCTACACTGGTGCTTTTGGTGGTGCACTGCTCCTGGTGAGAGATCCTCGTTTTCAGGGGAGGGGGGTCCAGCCCTTTCATCCCCACCCACCCAGAAGAAACTGAGTAACCCACCCAGACCCCCTCCATCTTGGGGGGGGGGGGGATCCGGTGCCAGGGTAGCTCCGTGGAGGGGATGTGGATACAGTGACCAGCTGACGGTGACCAGCGACGGACACACGGAACCAAAGAGGAGGAGGCCACCGTAACACCAGCAGTGTGTGGCGGAAGACCACAGGGCAGCAGGTGTGGTGTGGGTCTCCAACTTCTCCCAATGTGAGGGGGGGTTAGAACAAGGAAGACAATTTAAAAGAAACGTTGCCCTAACAAGTTGTAACTACATTCTACCAAAATGCAGTTACAAACAAAGGAGAGACAAGTCTGCACCCAGCCACCCACCAGGAGCTGAATTATAAGGGGGGGGGGGGTCCCGAGACTTTTGACCTACCCACCCAGGCTCAAACACCCACCCAGACCCCCCCCCCTCCATCCAACTTGATTCCTTATAAACGAGGCCTGCTGCTGACACTTACCCTCAGCTAATCTTCTGCAAAACTTGCGTCGTTGGGCTCAATGGGAATCCAGTCGACATGTGGTATCAGGCATACAAACACAGTTTGCACAAAGCGCACACATGTGCGGACCTAGGGGTTTTCCAATAGCCACAGGAATTGAACACAATGCCACCAGCAGGAAAAGGATGATGCCTTCACTGATGATGGGGACAGTGACTGCAGCCTTGTCTGCAATGGCACTTACTCTTGCGGCCCTGAACTTGGAATGAAATGCGCATACATATATTCACACAGCACACATGCAGCGTGTACTGACACACGAATGCGAGCGCACATGACATGCGTGCGCGCGCAAAGACACATTTGCTTTAACAGTTTGCTTCCACAAACACAAAAGTACAAATAGAAGCACCCCAATCGGAGGAAACAAGTGTCAATTGAACCGATTATCATTGCAAAAGCCAAGGCTACGGTGAGCACAGTACATTCCACATGCCCAACATGTACCTACCGCCTCCCTGTTGACGATTATAAGCACTCCTGCAAGTAGCAGCCCAGCAGAGTGGACAAATAAAGAGGTGACGGCGGCCAACGATGGAATGTGGCGAGCCCATTGTAGAGCATCACCCCTTTCAACAATTGTCCCCGCATTGAGGTAAGCGGTACTATACAAACGTTGACCTGTCTGGTTTCTGTATAACAGTATTTGAGGCCATCCCCACAAACTTCCGGAATCCGACGGGACAAGGGACTGAATAAAATCAAGCGGCTGAGCGAAACTATTCCCTGGAAAGCACTGACGCTGTACTTGGTCAACGCTAATGGCGCCACATCGCAATCGTAGTGTCCAGAACGTACTCATTTGGGCCCAAACCATTCACCGATTCTCTTTAATCACCACAACTTCGCCAATAATTCAGGACTTGAGTCTGCAGTCCTGATGTCCAAGTGGCACAACAAATTGATCGGAACGTCCAGACAAAAGTCAGAGACCAACTGTGGACACCCATATGGTCACACAATGCCCAACAGCCAATGCTTCACAGGGCGTAAACATGCGGAGGCTTGCTGTTGTTGTGCCTCCCTTGTGCCTGGCAGCTTGGTACACTAGCCAACATGGCAGGCCGCTTCAATCTGCACGCAGCTGCCAGCTGCCAGATCAGCTGACTACAGGCTGGCCTTGCGCTGCAGCTCTTCAATTCGCCCGCTGTCCTCTGACCCACGGATCGCCTTCAAGATCCGCAGCGCCTCCTGCTTTGTAGCCTCCTGCTTGGCAGCGTGCACACTCAGGACCTGTTCAATTGCGTCCATTGCCTATTCACAAAGCAAGGCAAGCTTCAGTGAGGGAGTGCAGGGAGGTTACATTCTGTCTACAGAGAGACCCAGCATTTCTCCGAGAAGAGAGTCAGTGCCTAGAAACCCCGGAACACGGTGATAATGCAATGCGCGCACAGTGTGTTCAGCGGGGCTTCAGGGAGATGCATCCTCCCTTTGGGAGCAGTCGCTGAGGGTGGGTCTCATGCACAGACGCGCGCGCGATTCGGGGCCCGCAGTTAAACCGCATGTTGCTGCTCTGTTGTTTGTTGTGTTGCTGCTTTTTCATTCACCGCTTAATTTGGAATGTAGATCATTCGATTTGGTGACTTCTTTGCTGGTGCTGACCGGGACCCTCAGATCGTCAATGCAGTTCTGGGGGCTTTGCCACAGGAATTCATGCGTGCCGATGTGTCAAACTGCGTTCAATACCCAAGTCAAGCGGGATAACATCCGAGTTTCTGGGTTCTTCGCCATTCGTGCACTTGCTACACCTGAAAGTAAATCAGGATCTGTTCTCTCCGAAATCCTGGCGTTTGGAAATTGTCAAATGGATGTCAGTGCTCCAAAATACTCCAGCAGCAACGCAAGCCCCATACCAACAACGTAGCACCGATGCAATTCAGAGATGCCGTGTTGGCGCCAATGTGGCCCAACTCATGCAGCAAGTATAACGGAGGTGAGGAAATATCTGCCTCTGCTGAACTTAGGGAGGGAAATCTATTTTGGACCTGCAAAAAAAATACTTCCCATTTGGTTCAACTGAGCAACTTTCCAAGAGGGCTTGGGTTTCTGTCACTGAGCAAAGAAATTATACAAAAAAGGTTGGCTAAATGCCACTCAACATACCGTACCATGACCGTGTCTCACTATCAAATGCACTGTATTGTCATGCAATGTCGCCGTCGTGCATATTACCTGCACCAGTTCACCAAGCGGTGGCAGCAGCGTGATGCGGAAATGGTCCTTGTACTCCACATTGAAGCTGCTGCCGGGGGCAATCAACACATGCTTAGTCTCCAAAAGATCCAGTGCAAAGAGCTGGTCGTCAAAGTCCGGCAAATTCACCTTCACGAACGCGTACATGGCCCCTACAATCGATACAGACAAGACCCAATGGAGCGACAGTCAATGAGTGACCAAACATGGATAATAATGGATATTGATCTAGCACCCATACAGCTCTGACAAGCCTAAGCCCAAAGCGTTTGAGGTCATTAGGCCATCAATGGAAAGAGGGCAACGAGCAACGCACAGCACACATAGCGGTCGAGGGCTAGTCGAGGGCAAGTGTATGAGGACAAGGAGGGGATTGCCATGAACGTCACCGCTCTCAACAACCATCACTTGACAGCAGGGCCAAGAGCTCAGTAAAATGCTGGAAGTGCGAAGCTTAGCTGCCAACCACCGCTCAAGTTATGGAACCTGGTGCTCAAATGCAACGTGGCAACATGATGACCAATTGTCAGCCAACAACAGGGCCTCACAGAGGGGTTGGGTTGGGTTGGGGGGGTTACCCCAACGCACATGAGCAAGCACCAACAGTCCCCAAGAAAAATTTGCTGTGCTGCAGCATGCTTCAAGCCGCAGATGGGGGGTACCCAAATTTTCCAGAAGCTGAAACCTAACCCTAACCTGAGGCTGGCGGGCATAGGAACCACAAAAGATGGTCCTTCAAGATGGCACCCTTTGATGACAGCCAAACTGCACATAAAGTACAACACAATGTCCCATTTTGAGCGTCACCCTGGGTGTCTGTGCGACATAGGTACTGCCTGATGCCTTCTCCAATTGCCCACTGCAAACAATCTGTAGTACTCCTGGTTGTCTCCTTGTTCCTCTTGGGTTGTGTTGTCCGCTCCTCAGTGGGTTCAACAGTAGACATCAGAAGACACAGTGAAGAAAACAATGATCTGTCAAAGCACAGCACAGCAAAAAGAAAAAAAAAGAAAAAACCAGGTTGGGCTATGTGCCCCTGCCCCTGCCAGGGTTGTTGCAGAGTGCCACACCCAGGAAATGAACCAGAGTCCTCTCATTCACAGATGCACCATTTAACCACGAGAGTACTGTCTATCTCTGAAAAATGATAGCACAGGGATGGAATTGATACTTTGGTTCGACATTTCCCCCCCAAAAAGTTTCCGACGCAATTTTCAATTTTCATTGTTCTGCGGCATGCCGCAGCATGCTGCGGCATGCTTCAAAACCCCCACCAACAGGCCCCAAAAACAGGTTCTGCGGAATGCTGCGGCATGCTTCAACCGTTGGTGCTTGACATGAGAGAAAACAACCCCCCTGGCGGGCTGATGTATGAGACGCGCCAAGGAATGTGGCAAAAACAAATTAGCGTTCCAGTTTCGAGCGACTCCTGGTCCTCGCCCAGGCCACTGCTGAGGCCCATTTCCCAACCCCCTACCCAACTCCCAATGGCAAAGCACTGAGCCCGAGCATCAACATGCAATAGTCAGCGGTGGGAAGCGAATTGCTCGACCTTGGGCAACCACATCCCGACCAGAACCCCCACATGAACGTTTGGCGTACATTGAGGCATAGCAGAAGACCCACCGGCCGGGGGTCAGGAGAGCAACCTTTCGGCTCCTGCATCGTCATGTAATGGGACTTCGCCACCTTTTGCATGACGAGTTTGCGAGCCTCATAGAGCCTGCCACCTGGGGCTGTGAGTTGACTGATGCTCTGGAACCTACACAGCAGTGAGGGATATCGTCGAAATCACGGAATTGGTGTTGGGGGCCGGTTGAATACTAACAACAAAATGGAGGATGAAAAAAGACCAGCCTTGTTGCAAAAGCATTTTTCAGGGCTGGGGGCTGTGTGAGAGCCTCTTGAAAGCACCCCAGAGGGCCTGAGAAACCAGCATTGGCCGTTGCCTAACTGCCAAGTGTTAGTACATCGTCGGCTGACCAGCACTTGTCGCCGGTTAACCGCCACCCACAATGGTCCTTCATGGAAAGAGCAAGGGTGAGAAAAGACCGTCTTACCTGCATGAGCACGAGCACTGCGCACAAACATTGCAAAGAAAGCATGAAATACACACATTACATGCCGGTGTTGCACATGACCATTGCACACAGGCAATGCATCCCAAACAATCATTCCAGGATCTACTCAGATGGCAAATCCAGGGCTACAGGGCGACCATGGCGAATATGGGCGTAATCTGGCCAACCACCCACACACGCCAAGGAGGAGAAGGAGGAGGAGGAGGAGGAGACACGGCCGATCATCGCTACCGCTCGACCACCCCATGGTGCCGACGGCCCCCACCAGCAGACACCACGTCGGCGAATACCACCCTAAAGCAGGCCCCCAGTAACATGCCTCACCCTATGATGCATCGCGGCAGCAAGGGGGGCTTTATGTATGGGGATTGTTTTGACGGCGTAATCTTCGGGCAGGGAAAATTTCGCCGGACCTGAAAATCTCAAAGCTCAACCTGCCACACACGCAACCTTACTTTCAAGCCTGTACTCCTCGAGCCACAGAAAAAGTGAATAATTTCATTGCCACCGGAAACAATGTGGATCACAACAGTGCAGGAATTGCAGGACCCTGTTCCTCTAAACACCTGCTGAAAGATAATGCCCAAAACAGCCAACTGTGAAGAGACAGTGTAGGGGGGCACTTTGTATCACACCGTAGCTAGTGCCCTTTCATCCCCTTCAGATAAATAGAGCAGCCTCATATTGGTTGTCGACACAAATTGCCCATTGTGTTGAGTTGTACAGGTGCCATGCCTGCTTCTCCTTTTTCGTCGCTTTGGGCGACAGGGTGCGGGAAAATCCAACTTTGTGTGGAGAAAGGCCGGATATCGGTAGCATTGGTGCAAGGGTGGCTTTTATGGTCCACCATGTTTGCTTGATGGTGCTGATGCACCAGGCGGTGACCCGGGTGACACACTGCCCGACACTTCCATATCATCCACTCGACCATCCACAGTACTTTGTGGTGCACTGCCAGTGACTCAAAATTCGGGTGGGGAAACTGTTGCCATCGTCCTGAATCTTCCCACAAAATCTACCCTGCCCAGATCCCCCCACCCAGGGAAGCAGAGCACACGGACTACACAAGCATACCCCTCCACAGCCGGCTTCACACCATATTGGCCAGGTACATTTGCGCACAGGCGCAGCCCACTCAACATATTCAGGGCGTTCAAGTACCCCTGTGCATGTGTCCGGTCCCCTGATGTCACCATCCAGCCAACTCTGAAACCACAGGCCCGGTACACCTGGAGGCGAGGGCATACAGCACGCGGAGTTCAACTACTGGCAAGGGCAGCAGGCCTCAGCTGACCAGGTTTGTTTTCAGGGAAGACCTGAATGCAGCCATCGTAAGGCACTTCCGGTCTTCAGGGTTTCGAGCCAAAGAATCGTTCTCCCGCCGCCCCCTCTCCTCACTGGTAGCCCCTTCCCCTTCAGGACACTGTATCTCGATGCATTGGGGCAGCATCCTTGACAGACACCTGCCTCATGACTGGGGCTCAGTGCGCCACTAGTGGTTCTGCTGGGCCCTCCTGAAACACGTCGGTGTCACCATTTTTCACCACTTGTAGCTTGGAGGTGCCTCAAAGAGCAAGCAATGAGGTAAGGCTGCGACGCTGCGGAATGAGCCTACTTTTGCTTGGGCCACTATGTAAAGAGCCCAATACAGGGGTGCCAAGTCATGTTGCAGCGTCCCCTGTCCTCTCATTGTCGCTGGTGCCAAGTGATATCTCCATTTCGGAGGGGGACTGTCAGAACAGGTACGAAGGCACCGCCCACATTCCTGGTTGCACCGCCCAAATTCCTGGTTGGGCATTTGCAGGTCCAGGTCGCCAAGTGTCTGTTTCTGGAGGGGGGCTGCCCCTGTGACCACTTAGCCAAAGAAACCAGTGAAACCTACATTGTAGAGCTGTTGCGAAAACCTTCCGCCAAAAAGTGCACATAAAACCACGCAAACATACTGCGAACCTCCGAAACACCCCTTCGCACATTGGGAAGTGGCTCCGACAGGCAACTGCTCCCGTCAGGGTTGAGCCTGGGTAGCCCCACCAGAGGATCAGAAGGGGGAGTGGGAACCTGCAGGTCAGGGCCTACCCACCCTGGAACAAAATTGCTTGGGTGTGTCTTCCCCAGGGGTAGCGGGGACCATGTGGGGCTTGTTTGGGCGGATGCAGAAAGGTCTGTCGCTTTCCAGCACCACAGTATGTGACAAGGGGGTCTTTAAAGAAGAATAAAAAAGACTCGTTGATTTATGCCTTACCCAACAAACGCGCGCACAGCCTTGCCACCACCCCTTAAGGACCGCTTTCTGGGGACATGCGAACCTTCACCCACAGCCGGTACTTGATGGACGAAAATTTGGCTACTAATCGCCGGCGGTTGGCGGTTAACTGCCAGTTCTCTTCGCAAAATGACAAGATAGGTCAGATGGATATATCACTGGATACGTTGACACTTTGCTGTGTGCAGTACTGGGGTGCCTTCTGCATCTTCTGCTTCTTGGTGAAAATAAACAAAATCTCGTAGCTAAAGGACCACCGCCCTGATATGTGACAGCCATGCCTTGAGAAGGCCCAAAACGGCCCCCACAACACAGCCCAGTGTTGACCACAGCAGTGCCAGAAGTAGGCAAAAATGGCCAACACTCCTGGCACAGGCACATGCCATAGCACTGTGCCATGCCCCTCCTGCCAAACTGTCCCCTACCATGTTGCGGGCACCACTGTGGTACGTGCACGCAGCATTCAACCTGTGGGGTCACGTGTGCAAATAAAATGGACAGCATCGGGTCGAAGAAGAGGAGGACCGCATCGCAAAAATCGCAGGCAGGCACACCTTTGACAACCCTCCGAAAGAGCAACACAACGTCTTACTGATGAGGGAAGACATGTATGTCATTTTGCTGCCATCAAAGAGCATGGTGTCGTAGATTTCGTCCGTGAACACCACGATTCCGCCAAATGGGTACTCCTAACACAAGCGGTGGTGAGGTGCTCTTACCAGTCACCACAATGTTTGGTTCTGGGGGCTGGTTCTGAGATGGCACATGCGCTACCACAGCCCTCTCCCCTTTCAGTCAGCAAACAAGCAAGCACGTCCTAAAGTGGTTTTATGAACGACACAAGGCCATTTTTCCGGTTCCAGCTCCCATTTCGTGGTGTTGTGGTGGTGGACATGTGTCCTGCCAAAGCTGAGGTTTGATCCCGAAACTTAACAATGGCAACCGGTGCCACTCGTGTCCTGTCGGCAGAATGGCGCCCAGTTTTGGCATGGCTTTGGCAAAAACAGCCGTTTCTGGCCCAAGATGGCTCAAACCCCCATCAAAATCAAGATGGGCAAGACGCAAGAAACAGATGCCAAATACTACGACTGAATTGCTTTGCTGCTGCCAAGTCAGCTTCATTTTTTTTTTGCCTTGCAACCCCAAGAGTTGCTGAAGAAACGCTCCAACAGAGGCCCAGAATGACCCAACATTCTAGACATTTCAGCCAAAACGGCCCAAACCACAAAAAATTGGCCATACCTTGGGCCACGTGCCAAAACTTCCAACTGCACAGAGTCCACTCGCAACCCCTCACTGTGTGTGGTTTGCAACCCCCAGAATGGCGCAAACACACATGGTCTTGGCCATGGGTCCAACATGGCTCCAAAATGATTTTTTGACTTTGCTCACAGGACCACGAGGGGCATCTACACAAATGTATTCAGCCCATTGTCAGCCTGTTTTGGCCCACAAAAAGACCCAAAAAGCCTTAAACACAGGCCATGTTGGGACCAAAAATGCACCAGAAATTTTCCAATAATATCTTGGACACCCCATTGGATGAACGTGTAGGCCCATTGTGAGCTTACTTGTGCCTGCTATGGCCAGCCAAAAGTTCCAAACGCCCTAGGAAAGGGAGCCTTTTGCCCCCCCCCCCCCCCCCGGCCCTCCCAAGGTAAATCAGGAACTGACCCTTTGCTCACAGGGCTTGGCCATCCAGCAGTAGGATGCGTGCAGGCTGGCTACGTATCCTTAGCCCTTAGATTGGCATGGAAGTGCATGGGTTCTGGCACCATGTAATTTGCTGTTCACGCACCTTCCCTCGAAGAATGCCAGCAACTCTTGGTCTGAAGCACGTCTCAAACAAGAATTAGGATTAAATACCCACTATCTTAGGCGGCCCGTTTGGGGGTGCCCCCAAAAACCCCACTGGCAGAATTCTGCCAGTGAAACGTGAGTGATGGAAACCCATGTTTGTGGGCAGCGCGTCTTTGGGATGCAACGCAAACCCCCTTTGGGAGACTTTTTGGCACTTTGGGGCCCAAATTCCGGTACTCAAAGACCATGTGAAAAAGGGGGTTTCGGGTGTTTTTGATGGGCACAATGAATGTATCAGAGGATATCGGTGTGGTGTGTGTCGTAGGTTCTGCAGCAGGTAGAAAATCGGGCGGTCATGCAACCGTGGCTCTGGAGCCAATTTTTGAGGCCTGGTTGGGTGCACCATGTCATACCTCAAAATTCTGCAAGCCGTTTTTCTACAAACCCCCGCGTGGTGATCTAACCGCCACGGGTAAAAGTGGCCACAATACAGGAGGTGCATGTGGTATGAAGCACAGAAGGCACGGCATGCAGCACAACGCAATTGCAGCCGCAAGTATCGTGCGCAAGTTCTGCAGGGTGCGTGGGGCAGTGCGGACCACTGCAAGCAGTTCCAGCGACATCAACACCGGGTGCCACTGGTAGAATTCTGCCAGTGGACATGGCACACACACCCTTCACTAGCAGCGGCACACCGGGGTGCCCAAGAAAACTGCGGTTGGACACGCATAACGCAGCAGGACGAGATGCGCGGCCCAGTCAGAGCACACGGACGGCAGGTGACGCCAGTGCGACGCAAAAGGGAGACTACTGCGCTGCACACACAGGCGCACAGCAACCCCACACACTATATGACACCACGTATGTATAATACATAGCTCGGCACTATGAACGGGCCCTGACCCTAGCGGACAAGGTTGGAGGAAATGCTGCAAAACGGCAGGGGCACGTGCACACATCTATATCCATCTGTGGGTGGTGCAGACGCATGCGTGCATGAAGACGGGGCAAGGCAGTGAACGCGGACGTCAGATATGGACAGTGCAAGTGTATGGTCAATGTGCATGCCACAAAGCGTGTAGTGCTGGGGTAACGGACCGGCAAGGGGTGTGCAGGTGCAAAGGATGGTGCATATGGACATGCTTGATGGACTGCAAGAATGGGGCACACCGGTGTGTCCCTGCAATTGTCACCATTGCTGCATGACGTGACATGGTGCGCGCACACCGGACAGTGGCTAGCAGAATTCTGCCAGTCCAGGTAGAGGGCATGTGCTGCAGGGGTAACGCAAACGCGCAAGCTACCAGCGCGGGACAACCGCACACAACGAGGCCCCAACAGCACAATGCCAAATTCCTGCACTGATACACACGGTTCGTGCAGGAAGGTGAGCAGCGCGGTGTCACACGCGTGCCTGTAGGAGGGGAGGACACGCTACATGCTTTGCGCTGACAATTGCGTCCTGCAAAACACACAAGGAGTACTTGTGGCATCAAGACGTGGTACTTATTGTACAGGGGCCGTTTGGCATAGCATGCATTGCGCATGTTGGAGGATATGCCGCACACAAACCCGTGCAACGGCAGGGCACTGGCAGAATTCTGCCAGTGCCGAGGCAAAGGGGAATTCGTGGGGGGCAGGCTAATGTACAGTGGAGTGCATGGGTGGGATGCATAGTGGAAAACAGCAATGCGCGGGGCGCACAAGAAGCACAGGGCCACGAAGGTCCCAAGGGTCCTCACGGTTGCGACCACTTGGTGCACAAGTATATATCGGAGAGACCACACCCCGCAAGATGTACAACCCACGGTCAAAGAGGCCACTAGCAGAATTCTGCTAGTGAACGTCGAACATGAGGTAGCGCACCCTCTCAATGCATGTGGTCACGGGCACTGCACGCACACAACGCTGCACCCAACAAGAGCAAACCACTGCACATCACCCTGTATATCACGCTGTGCATCACGCTGTACAACACACTGTGCATCCTGTCAATGCACAAAGCAACCTCTACTACTACTTCCTCTTGTTGGAACTGCTAGCCCCCTCCACCCTCTTCTTGAAGAGGGAGAAGGCCGTCGTCCGCGATGACGCGGGGGAGATCTTGGAGGACGTGTTCTTTGCGGGCTTTGGCTAGTGTGACTCGGCGACAACTTCAGAGGCCACATCCTACGAAGATGCATGCCGCGGCCGCTGCAGAGCAAGAGGGCATGCCACAAACGGACGTGAAGGACCGCAACAACGATACACATGCACACACGGCACTGGGAATGAGGCGCTCGGCCGCAAGTGCATACGGTTGTTTTGTGCCACACCTGTGCCACGCCCTTCGCCTTACCCTTCTTCGAACTATTGCCTGCCTTGTCTGACTTCCCCTCATCCTTCTTGTCCGAACTCCTCTTCTCAGCCTTGTCGGTCTTGGGTTTCTTCTTTTCGGGCCTGTAGCGGCAGCTGGTCCCGTTGACAAGGTATCCCCCTTTCCCTTTCACACCTTGTACCCTGCATCACCTACACCACGTAAGGCATACCGCGCTCAGGCTGTGTATCGTCCTCGGTCGCATCCAAGGCCGGAATCGGCAGCCCGTGCTTGGTCGCCTCGTAGACCCGGTCCCACTTCACCGGCTCCGCCTGGTCTTGCTGCACGAGGCACGCCGAGATTGCATCTGCCGTGCCACGCAGAGCAGGTGGGCCGTGGTGCTCCAGGACAACTGCGCTGACGGGCAGCCAGAACATCTGCATGACATCGGCCAGCAGAGTGGAGCAGCAGCTGAACAACACCCAGAATTGCTCCTCGTGCGGCAAGTCATGCACGTCCAGCGCCCACAGAGTAGCCATCCCGCTACCTGAACAGGTACCACGTCCACTTCCGGCGCATCGTAGGTAATGTATCGCGGGAGCTGCATGAGGGGAGCAGGGTGCAACGAGTGCATTGGCAGAATTCTGCCAGCCCAGGACACATACCACACGTGACATGCACATACATGTACAACACCCCACTCTGCCACTGGCAGATTTCTGCCAGTGTGCGGTACACAACAAACAACCCAGGGGAGAGGCAACGCGGTGGTCAAGAAACCACACACCACGAAGCAGATGCAGACCTGTCTAAAGAGTGACTCCGTGGTGACGAAGCGCACGTCCAAGTGGGTCATGAAGTAGCGTCTACTGAACTGCCCAAGGTTGTACGCTACTAGTTGGTAGTGGTGCAGCTCGTGGTCGTCGCCCAACTTGTCCTGGGGCTTCTGCGCATAGGCCGACATTTCCGCCCCGTTGCCCAGCAGTACCACCGGAGTACCAGAGTGCGTTGCAGCCAACAGCGGCTGATGAACCTCGCATGTCCAGCCTCGCGAGACAGAGATCAACGCCATGCGGAACTGGATTGTGGCGATGGCCTGCAACACCACGGAACCCACCGCCCCATTGATGACATGCCCCGTCGAGGAGCCGGTCTCCACGGAGACCATCCTAGCTCACGTCCTTGCTACTCTTCACCTGCAACAATGCAACTGTACAAACCACGTACGCGGCGAGCATTGGCAAAATTCTGCCAGTGAGTGGCGGCAACAAGGATGCAAGAGGAGGAAGGAACCTCAGGGCGCTCCAACGGCCAAGCAAGCTGCTCACGCAGCCCAGCGAACGTCGAATCTGACCACAGGGGCGATTTGACAACAATGTTCCACGGCGGGACAGGGACTTCGGCAGACCGTGTCCACTGTGACGTCCTCACCTTCAGTGCGTACATGTTACCGCCTTCGGCAGCAAATTGCACATGTGTGCCCACTCCCCCAAGTTCTCCGCAGAAGGCAAATGGGTGGGTACACCAAGAACAGGACAAGGACCATGAGAAGAGGAGGGGTTGCAAAGGACATACTTTGTGGTAGGTGAATCAGGGTGTTGCCCTCCTGGAAGTGCCACGAGTATGAGCGCTTTTGCTTCACCTTGTTGGCGTGCTGCTTGAGTTGGGTCGAGGTGACGTTGTCCCCCAAGAAGGCGGTGAACATCTCGTGCAGCTCATTCTCTTGCGGCCCCTCAATGCACTTGAAGGCGTGGAAGTTTGTTGTCAGCCCATCGGTCTTGCCGGTCAGCAGAGTCATCACGTGATCCACAACGGCTTGCCCCCCGTGCCACAGCACCTTCGCAACCGGGTTCCATCTCTTTACCAAGGCATTCATCGTTCCCTCCGACGTTGTGTAGCCAGAGCGGTAGGCCATGCGCTTCACTGCCTCAGACAAGGACAGCCCTTCAGGCGAGGTCAACTCCTGCACGAAAAAGAACACCTTTTGCTTCGAGCTATGCCGCCCGCGACCGCCGTGCTGCATGACATTGTGTAGGCCCACGAGTACGTGCCTCACCTTCAGCGGAGTATCATCCTTCAGGCGGTACATGCGGTAACGTTTGTGGCGGTCCAGCAACCGCATGTTGTTCGTCTCCAACTCCTCTTCGTCCACGTCCTTCGCCCACATCACGTGTTGGCCGCCCAGAACAACGTCCTTGCCTCCTGCAGAATAGAAGCGTGCTGTCAGAAGGCTGCCATTGGGTTGTGGAGAAATTGCAGTACATGCATGCAACGCGGACGCACCGGCAGAATTCTGCCAGTGTGCACACCACCACAACACCCACAATACAAGAACAGCCACCATGCAGGGACATACCATGCGGAATGGTTAGCAGTGCGTGGTAGTAATTGTCTGGAGGCGGTACACAGCGCATATTCTCCCGGATGTCCTCGATCAACGGCTTGAAAATTATGCGAGATTGACCCGGTGAGCAATCCAGATCGTACTTGAGGTTCCTGCGCTCGACCACCAGAACGGCCTCCAGCCAAACGTCGAGCCACACATCCTCCGGTCCAAACCGCTCGTTGTCCTTGTACGCGGTGTGGCCCCGTTGGCTCTGCGAAATCACGAGCTTCGGGCCCTTCTTGTTGCGCCTCTTTGCACCGGGGGAACACGGAGAACCACCGGACGTGCTGCCCTGGGACAAGTGCACATTGGAGGGACTGGGGGATCTTGACCGTGAGCGTGAGCGGCTAGCCGTCCGTTTGCGTTCACGGGTGGGTTCAGCTACAACCGCGTCGTTGTCCTGCTAGAGAGCCATTGCGAGACGAGCACTGCGACACAAAGTAGGCATATGGAGCCACTAGCATGTCTCACGAGCTGGGACTGGCAGAATTCTGCCAGTGAGTAACACAACATTGCCACACTGGCATTGTACTAAATCATCACACCCTTGCATGTGCACCAGTTCGTCCCTCCCGGCAACGCACAAACATGCATGCTTCAGAAACCCCGGCTTGGAACCGTCGCGTTGTTTGCACCCCAGATTGTGGCATGCAAAAGGCAAAACCGCAACAATGCAATGCAGCAAAATGAATCACAAACGTGCATTTGCATCACATGCCACAACCAAGTGTGATGCACCGACGCCAATGGGGCATGCACTCGCACTAATGGGCACAGAAACACATGTTCATGTACTGCCACCTGTCGTAGGTAGCACACTGCACTGCTTTGCATTGTTATGCATGCGGTCTGCAGCACTGTTGCACCTTTCCGTTGTTGCACCATGGGGGAGAGCTTCATAATACCCAGTACACCACGCCGCTTCTATACGGCGACCCAGTCTAGCATTGCGGGTTGTCTACCTCCTAATTGTGTCCACCTGCTGTGCATGCGCTGAGTACTGGCAGAATTCTGCCAACACTTTTTATTTCTCATGGTGCCCGAAGAGGGAGAGGGCGACCCATAGCGCACAGTTGGCCGCTTGTCTGAATGGGGGTATGCACTGTTTGAAGCATGCATGGATAGACCTCGCACTTTTTTCAATCTGCTTCAGGCTTGCTTGGGGTTGGGATCATGTTGGGATCATGGCGGACGGTGTAATAGAAGTGGGCACCACGGACCGCACACATACAGTGCTCCAACCACGCAAGAGGCCAATGCGGCTGCTGGGGAAAGCCACAATTCCGAACAAGCGCGTGGACGCATGGTACACCCAAACGGCACGGCTACGGGTAGTTGGTTATCACACATTGCGGACACTCCAGCTGCACGGGCGATGTGGGTCCCCGGCTGCGGGTCGGTTTGCGCAACAAAAAGGCTGCTATGAACCTCCTTGGTGCAACACGGTGTGTTGTGTCCTGTGATCGACGGTGGAGATTGCGAGGGGCGGACAAATGTTACACGGGTGCACGTGCTATGTCTGGCCGAGGCCCCCGCGGACTTGTGCCTAGTTGGAGGTAATGCACACTACTTGCACGTTGCATGCTGCTGCTCTACATAGCAACGCGCATTTCTCTGTTTTGCCACCTGGGATGCGTTGTAACGCCCCTGTACCGCCGTACACGCGCGTCCAAGTCAGGCAATTCTGCAAGGCAAAAGAGACAAGCATCGGGAGTGCAACATCGCCAACGGGTGCATATTTTGCATGCAAAACACACAGGTGCGGTTTAAATTGTAGATGTGCGGACGTGCAGACACATGCCGACATTTCCATTGCAGACAGAAAATTGCTGCAACCTCGTACTACAACCATCCATTTTGCACGCTCACACCCCACCCACTGGCACAATTCTGCCAATGCCCTTGTACCTCCCGGAAGCCATGCCCTGCGACACATGGCATGTCACCGTTGACTCACTGGCAGAATTCTGCCAGTGGCGTTCGTTATGTGCGCAACCACGCATGGTTCTGGCTGCCGCCCCCGTGGGAGAGTACAAGATGCCACCCATCCGTATGTATGTGCTGCTGTGTAGCATGCGACACCATGAAACACAAGCCGGAACCCAGGGCCATAGCCCTGCAATGCGTGACACAAAGCAAGCACACCAATGCACTCTGTAAACCATCAATTCCGGATTGTTCCGTTGCGCTGCTATGTAGCCATATCCACACTTGCCTTTCCTTGCATACCTAACCCGCCACAGGCGACATGACTGGCAGAATTCTGCCAGTGCCTGACCCAACCACCTCCGGAACCCCATATCTGCGCCACCCCAAATCCCACCCCAAACATGGTGGTACAAGAGGGGTTCTGCACACACGACAAAAAGGGGGCAAAAGGGGCGTTTTCGAGCACCCCCAAATGGGCCGCCTAAGACTATCGGATCACACCAGTCTTCCTCCATGGAAATGTTCTATTGGCCACCAGTGACCGTAGGCCCCTTGCTTTGTAGTGTTCAAAGAAACCTCGGTCTTATGCTCTTCTGCAACAATCCTACAACCGAGGGCCCTGACCCACACTTCTCACAACCATATCCCACACAATCCCAACAATTTGTCTTCACTTTGCTTGTTTTTGCAGGATCACTGTTTGCATTCACGCTGTTTCGTTGGCATGCACAAATGGATGGGGCATTTTGATGTCTTCACTCATGATGTCCAAAATAGCCTTGAATACAAATTATTCCTCGTCCCAAAACACAATCAAGGTGAGTCAAGAAAATGTGCTTCTAGTAATGCTCTTCTCATGCTGACACTGCGGAGCCATATGGGGGGTGCTTCGAGAAATTTTGCCTGCCAAGTATGCAGAACAGCCTTGAAGGAGGGGGTGCAAATAATTGGTGGGGAGAGGAGTGTAGATTAACAGATATATCTTACGATTACTACAACACTCCCCTGAAATCAAGAAGCAAGCAGCAGGCACATACAACTTTCTGGTTCCAACTCAGATTTGTGGTGCTGTTTCTAAACATGCAAGCTTCCAAAATCTACAGAGGTTTGTGTTCTCTCCTATGGGCTTGGCACTTATTACCTTACCTAGCAAAAACTGTGGCTCCCTACCGCCTCCGTTGACCACCTTCACCCTCTTCCAGCCTTGCCCACTGCAGTGACTAGCAACACAATTCTTGAGCAAGCATTGTCCGCACCCGGAGCAATCAATGGCAATGTTGCGTGACGAGGACGGCAACAACCGCCCACAAATTAACAAACATTGATGAGCAGACACAAATGACCTCCTCCCACCCCCCCCTGCCCCAGGCCCCTGCCCAATTTGAACTGAAGTTCATCCCCACATAAACTTTGCTTTGGGCCAAAAAATCAATGATGGTGCTAAGTTGGGTAGGTACGCCTAAAGCGTCCTTGTTGCATTCAGCAAAAAATATCTTACAAACCACAGAAAACCGGCCACTGTAACTAACTGTAACACAATCTTTCAACAATGGTCCCAGCCCTTGGGAGGCTCAAACAGATATGTCAACGCCATTTTTGGCACGTTTTGACATATTTTGACCGCCAAAACTCTTGTGAATCCTGCAAAGAAGGGCATTTTGCAGGTAATATTGGGTCAAAGTAGGGCAAAAAAAACAGCACTTTCCGAAATTGATTCTTGACCCCTCCAGCGCCTGAAACGGATGTTTGTGGGCCATTCTCATCGCTTTTGAGGGACTTTTGCCAACCAGTCCCTTACAGCATTTGGGGACAACAATGGTTCCAAAACACATTTTACAGCAAATTGAGCTCATGTTCATAACTTTGGGGGACCTTTGGCGCCCCGAAACACTCAGAACAAGTAGAAACATCCCTTTGAGCACACCAAGCTACGCAGGTTGAGCCAAAAAACTCAATGATAGCAGCCCGGGCCGTGCCCCAAATTGAGTACACAGACCGCAAAATTGGCCACCTTTGGCCATCTTCGCCTGAACATGCACCAAAATGGCGAAACTGTATGAAACGGTTGTGAGTCTGCCGCACCTGCGTTGCTCATGCCAAAGAAGTTTGTCACGCTAACTCTGCAATATGCTCACAAGCGATCCATTTTTGGTTCCAAAATGGCCTGTGTTGAAGGATTTTTGTAAGTTTGGGAGGAGCAGGGGGTTGAAAACAGCTTCGGATTCTGACGTGGGCACCCGGAGGCACTCGGGGGAGCCCCATAGTTGGTTACATTTCCATACAGAAAGGGAAAAATCAATGGTACATCAACATACAGTGGCCGCAATAGACCTGCAAAACAGCCCAAATTCACGGTCAAAATCCAAAATTCAAATTCAAAATCTAAAAATTTTGGGGGGGACAATTGTATCCCCTAAACTGATGATTTTCAATGGGTTCAACATCCAATTTCATACATCGAGGCATGCTACGTGAACCCCCCCCCCCGAATTGGAGGTATATGGCGTTTGCGGCTGCGCTTCATCCATTGATCTAACAACCTCTCGTTTAGTTGATGTAGCAGATATGCACAACAAAGGCAGCAGTCGAGCGGGCGGACAACAAACAGCAAAATGTGCTCAGCAGCCAGCTTCGAACCCCAACTCTCCTGTCTTACACGCCAATTTCTCACCTTTTCCCATTTCCGCCCCTTCATATACGAATGCCACTGTTTTTTTTGCCTGCCGGAGGTACCCAATGATAGCAGCAATCAACCCCTGCCGTTTGCAACGTGGTTCGTCCATGTGCAACCCAGAAATGCCAACCCTGCGTCTCATGCGAACCTCAGCCATATCCGCAATGTCTTGCAGCAGCTCCTCTGGGTAGATCACGCCCGTCGGGTTGTTGGGGTTGACAATGACGATGGCCCGGGTGCGCGCCGTCACAAGGGACCGGATGTTCTCGATTTGGGGGAGGAAACCGTTGTCGGAGGGGCAGTCGTAGTACACGGGCACACCGCCGTGCAGCAGGACTGCAGCCGTCCACAGGGGGTAGTCTGGGCTAGGGATCAGCACCTCGTCCCCGGGGTTCAGCAGGGCGCGCATGGACATCATGATCAGCTCCGACACCCCGTTGCCGATGTAAATGTCGTCCATGGTCACAGAGGCACAAGTGCCTGCAGGTCCGCCCTCCACAATCTGCATCAGGAGGAACACACCTTGACACATGTGTGCATCCAGTAAAGGACATGAAATTGCAGGCCCTGGGAAAGGGAGTGGGGCATCAGCCTCGGACGCTTCCCCAAGCCTGTTCAGTGCAGTAGGCACCAGGCGTGCACTGCGATTGCATGCGCTTCAGCAGACACACACGTGCAGGCAAAGCAAGGACGCGCACACCGTACACACACATGCACATGCATGCACACCCACACCTACACGTGACAGCAGGGGGATAGTACAGGGCCACGAGGGGGCTGGCATCAATGCAAAATAGAGGAGCGAAAGGCCCAGGAGTTGCAGGCCTGAAGTACAGTGACAGTGGATGCTCAGGGCACAGCAGCACCAAAGCATGAAAGATAACAAGAATTTGCAGTTGCTCCTCTACAGACTTTTTATAGACTTTTCACAGCCTTTGTCTTTCCAGGTTTGTTCAGGTGAAGCAGTGCACAACCTTCTTTGTCCAGTATTGCACGGCTAGTGTGTGCCTACTGTGAGCCTCATGGCAACGGCAACCCAGCAACAAAAGGTGCCCAGTGGAAATGGGACTGCAACAAAGTGGTGGTCTGAGTGTATTCACCTCGTCAGTTCACAGAACGAAACAGTATTGTGACCAGGTGCCTCTGTGCCGACCATTGGAGGGGCAGTGCGATTGTTTTGGAAACTTGGCGCCCTAACACCTACAGCCCAGTGCCTGTCAGGTTAGCCATGCTGTGCTGTCGCGTGGAGGACTACCTCTTCACTGCACCCCACAGTGTGGTGTGTATGCCACCACACACCAGGGATTTTCATGGGTTCAGGCTGGTGGATGCAACACCTTTGGTGATGGTTTGTGAGTATTTGTGATTTGCTTGTCATTTTCTTCGTGGTTATTCGTGATTTTCTTGTACCAAAAAATGGCATGGCATGGCCCTCGGCACAAACCAAAGTGAAGGGGGGGTTCACAATGCTTGGTAATCAGTGACAAGGGTCAAATTTGCTCAGGTCCAGATCCCAAATTGCTAGAAACAGTGCAAAAGTGCACCCAGTGCGGGTTTCTTGGGTGCATCAGCAGGAGCAGTCGCATCAACAGGAGCAATGTGTTGTGATTGTGAATGCTCAAGGGCATTGCGTGTGTCATATACAGAATCAGACATGGAACAGCCCCAACAAAGAAGGACCAGGGGAAAAAAAACACGTTCGCAATGATTCGTGATTATTCAGAATCGGAAACATGTGCATTCTTGATTATTCAGGATTCTTCGACTATTTGAGCCACGGACCCATGAAACTCCCCGCACACACACTGTCAGGGGGGCCGTGCCGTAGGTGAAAGGTTTCATGGCCACCCGCAAAGGATTCCCCATTCTGCCTTCATGCTAGGAGGGGAGGGACATGCGTACATGTGAGGGAGGGATCACGGAGGTGTGGCAATGTGCTTTAGGGTGGTGGCTCGCATGCATGCGCGCGCACACACACACGATGAGAACCGCGAAAAAAAACAGAGCAAGAAAAGCGGTGAAAGAAAACTCCTGAGGAGCTGCAGGGCAGCCCTAGACATCTTTCGGTCTGTTGATAGAAGCGGCAATGTGCAGCTGTGGAAAATGGTTGCAATACTTCCCTTGCGCCCGGACCTGCACCCACATCAGTTCCGCCAGGTGTGGGCTTAGGACTAGAATGCATGCACAGCACAAGAACGCGTCACAAGCAGCTGGACTCCACACTCCGATCTTCTTCTGCACCAGAGTGACTCAACCGGTTCCATTGTCGACAAGGGTGCGTAATCCAATTGCATGAATCGGACATATGGGCGGGCGGGTGGGTTGGCAATGTGGGCAGCAGTGCCCAACTCACAAAAAATTGAACTACAGTAAGAGAGATTTCATCGTGCCTCGCATCCCAGCAATCCCCACCACACTCTGTGCGGAACTATCGTTCCTTCGGAACCAAAGTTCCGCCGGGTGTGGGCTTAAGACTGGAATGCATGCACGGCACAGGGACACGTCACAAGTAGCTGGACTCCACACTCCGATCTTCTTCTGCACTAGAGTGACTCAGAAAAACACAAGTGCGAGCGAATGCAAGCCTGAAAAACTGATACCCTGCAGTGTTCACCCGCGGGCCAGCGCCCCGTACACAAACGGGGTGCAGATTGCAGCTAATATAAAGCTGTAGGGGCAGCTTGTGATCCCCCACGCGCATCGGCGGGACTCTGCCTTTGCCACGGCGTCCTCGCGCGCGGGAAATTCATGTACACGACTCGTGTGCATGCATGCGTACGCGCGCGTGTGTGGCCGTGATGTGTGCGATGCATTAATCGCTGCGCCGTGAGTACTCTGCGTCCCCATGGAACACAAAAAACACTATGGACACCGCATACGCGATCGCCCACCACCAACCACGTGTGTAGCAGGTCGCCGCCACATGACTCATGTAGTGGCTGACATGACATGCAAAGTGGCAAGGCTCGGCCTACACGGATGCCGTCATACCTAATGCAGGGGTATGCGCCCGCCAGCGCCAGACGACGGCTCCCCGCCAGACGACTGGAATTATGGGAATTATGGGGAATTATGGGGAATTATGGGGAATTATGGGGAATTATGGGGAATTATGGGGAATTATGGTGGAATTATGGTGGAATTTGGGTGGAATTATGGGGAATTATGGGGAATTATGGGGAATTATGGGGAATTATGGTGGAATTATGGGGAATTATGGGGGAATTATGGGGAATTATGGTGGAATTATGGGGAATTATGGGGAATTGTGGTGGAATTATGGGGAATTATGGGGTATTATGGGGAATTATGGGAAATTATGGGTGAATTATGGGGAATTATGGGGAATTATGGGGAATGATGGGGAATTATGGTGGAATTTGGGTGGAATTATGGGGAATGTCTGTGGAAGCAAGGGGCCATACGACGACAAAAACAACGATCAGCAACACAACAAATGACATCCCATAATTCCCCATAATTCCCGATAATTCCCCATAATTCCACCATAACTCCCCATAATTCCCCCATAATTCCCCACAATTCCCCATAATTCCCCATAATTCCCCATAATTCCACCACCATCCCCCATAATTCCACCATAATTCCCCATCATTCCCCATCATTCCCCCATAATTCCCCATAATTCCCCATAATTCCCCATAATTCCCCAAAATTCCCCATAATTCCACCCAAATTCCCCATAATTCCCCATAATTCCCCATAATTCCACCAATCCCAATCATCCCACCAGCAGCTGTTCGACAAGCCCACTATAGCCTTTAGGAATTATGGGAAATTTCCCCGCCACCGCCAGACGAACTTTCCCCGCCAGCGCCGCCAGCGATTTGGCGGGCGCATACCCCTGCTAATGCCCTGCAGCTGAAAGGGTATGAGCCCACTTGGTGCACCAACATACACCTCTTGCGGGTGCGCAACACTGCCACCTAATTTTGTCTCCGCCATTCTTCTCTGTGTGTGTGTGCGGTTAGGTGGGAGCACCTGACACAGGTTGAGACGTGACAAACAAGCTGGTTGTTGCCAACTGGAAGAGTACGTGCCTTCCGCCGCCGGAAAGGTGGATAATTTGCTGCCAATCCGAGAAACCACTTCTACTGCCTTCGGCAAGGCAACTCGAAAAGGGGTGGGGAGCACGGGGAACTTGGGACATTCTGTAGGCTCGGTTGTATGTCTCACATTTGTTGGCAAAATCAAAATCAAATTCTCACCAAACATTTCACCAATGTATCTTTTCACCAAAATCAAAATCCAAAATTTCCACCGAAATGTACATGGGGAAAGCACACAAAGCCGGCCTGTTGTACATGCAATGTTTGATGAGTGTGGATGGTCACAATAAAATTTGTGTACATGTACCCTTCGTGAATGGGGGGATAGGTGGCCGTTTGAATAAGGGATGAATATTTGCGCGAATTTACCCGAATTTTGAGGTTTTTTGAGGAAAACGCCATATTTTTGGTTGCTTCTTAGGGATTTGAGGGGGTAAAATTCATGCCCCAGCTTCATTACGCATCATCCAGTGAAAGTCCTACCCCAAACGCATCCACCACGCCAAAACAGCGCCCAAAATGAAAAATGCCAAAATCCGGCAAGCCTGTAGCCGATCCATAGGCATGAATTCGCACGAAATTCGCACGAATTCGTACGAATTTCGTGCGAATTCATACAAATTCATACAAATTTAACCCTTGTCCACCCCCAAATTTGCCATAACACCCGGAGTACCCCCCCCGCCAAATGCACCCCTGCATGCACCCTGGCCCCAGGCAACAATGGTTCGGGGTCGTGTTGTCTTCTCACATCCGTCTTTGGCGACATCGGAACCGCCGCTCTAGGGTCTGAAGATGCTGCACCTCGGTTAGAAGCCGTCTTCTTGTACGGCTCGCGTATCTTTGTACACTGATGGGCCCTTGCCCAGTACCACTACCACTGCCAGTGCAACAACGGAGGATGCATAGGAAGACCAAGCACTGCTCCGCCACAACGTGCGGGTCTCCTACGCACCCCCCATTCTCCAAGCCGAGGTCTCGCGATAGCGGTCACGGGCCACCGCCTCCCCCTCCAATGTGTGGCAGACGTCTGCCTTCACCCACGCTGCCGCAACCTTGTCCCACACACCCATATTGTAAATTGAGCCCACCATGGGCGATATGGAGACGCCAATGAGGCGCCTCACGAAGGGTTGGTCACCCCCGATGACCAACTCAGCGGGCACCCACTTGGTGCCCCAGCAGAAGTTCTTGCAATCGTGGACGGACTGCAACACCTACGACCAAACGGGGATCGGTTTCTCAATTATTTTTTCGAGGTTAATATTAGATTAATTTTTCACTTTGTGTTAATTTTTGCGAAATATTCAGTATTAACCTCGAGAAACTACCGCAAAAACGAAAGCGGAACAAAACGACCGTATACCTGCGGGTTCTTGGACCATATTGTCCCTAGCGCGGCCATGTCCTTGTCCCCGCATTCGGCCATACCAATCACCCATACGTGGGCGGGTGTTCGGCCCCGTGCACCGTGGTTGAGGAGCCCAATGGAAAGTTGGGTCCAACTTCCACCGGCGCACCGGTAGGCATCCCCACGGAGGAGGAAAGTGAGCGGGCGCTTCCAATCGATGGTGTCCACAAGGGGTGGACGCGATTGGATGTAGCAAGCCCAGGATTGCAACGGCCAAGAGCGGCCGCTTGTGGGGGGATCCGCCACGGACACGGGTCGATCTAGCGCAAGCGGCTTGACCAACTCCTTCCATGTGTCCATGAACTGGTCACATGAAGGGATGGGGCGGGGGAATGGGAGACCCGTTGCAGCGGTGTACGCAGCCCCCCGGCAGGTCATGAACTTCGACACATGCCGGAAGCCGCCCTTAGGGACATTCAAGTCCATAAGTAACCCGATCAATTCAGGTGCAGGGAAGGGGAGGGAGCTAGATTGCTTCACGGCCTCTATTTGTTTGTTGCGGATGACGGGGTGTTGGGCAACCTTAGTGGCCTCGTACCACCGGGCCTTGGACAAAGGGGACGAGGCCACCCACTCACCAAGGAGTTGGGAGACCAAAGGGTCTGGCAAACTCTTGGCCCCACTCAAACGCGTGAGCGTCATACTAAGCTCGAGAAGGGTGTCCCGAGAGAAAAGGTATAACAAGAGCTACACAAGGGGAAAAGGAGGTTAAGAGTAGGGTGAGTGGGGGGACCGGAGAGGGATGCGTGGGGCTACATAACCACCTGTAGGACCACGCAACCCCTATAGCAACCCGTTGGGCACCCTTTGACCACTCAAACACTTCAAATGGGCATGGTACACGCACAAGCAAAGCAGGGCAAATGTGCCAAAATTGGGTTAACGTGTTAATATTTGACAGGTTAATTTTTACACCCTTTCATACATTAAAAATTAAAATTAACCATATTGGTTTTAACGTAGGTCTCTAGGGCACCCCCAACACTTGCCACGATGGCGCTACCCGGCGTCATTCTTAGGAGGCCTCAATTGCCCGGGGGGGTGGGGGGGGGGGGGTCTGCGAAATGAAGGACATTCATGGGGTGAAAAAAATGGTGAATTACTACCCCCTAATTGCACACAGCGCACAACGTATGAAATTTTTTGCTGAAATCATGCCCCATATTGTCCAATTGGACCATTTTGCCTGCAATTGAGGACACTGCAAATCATGCAAAACAGGCATTCAAATTCAAAGAAATAGCACTCAAGGACAAATTGCATTGTCCACAGAAGGGGTTCTGTTGTGTGGAGATGACACACTGTGAAACAGTACACTGATGTATGGTGAAACACACCCCCATTTTAAGGAAATCTCAATGAGACGCGAAATTTCGCCACATTTGGCGAAATACAGTACATTGAGGTATGAAATACTGTCAGTGCATTGCCTGCTTGCCACAGTACAAGATTGATACAAAATATCACAGACATACGAATGGAACCATAAGGAACTCTTTATAATCAATCAATACATAAACATACATCACAGAAACTACCAAATGTTGCCTACAAAAGGCAATTCCATGTGCCAACACCCACAAAGGGTGTGTGAGAATAACAAATCAAATAAAGTCGGACACAAATTGAAATTCAACATGACTGCTCAGAGGATGGTGCTTCTGCAGTCACCATCGTCTCATCATAGCAGTCAATACCAAATCACCGTCGTTGTTTGTTCCCCAAACGCGTTCCTTTTTGAGCTTGCTGCTGTGGCTGGGCTGCTGGTGCAGTCCCACCACTCACCAAATTCGCAAAGTTCTCCAATCCCTCTGGTGACGGTGACTGTCCTTTCGGCTCAAACAGTGGATGTGTATTGCCTTTGTTCGGCGTGACCAATTGCTGACTTTGCTGCTGTGTTTGCTGTGTCTGCTCTTCATCATCTTGCGCCGCTGGAGCCTCAACAGAGGGTGATCGAGCCCTTTTGGTAGGCGTTGCTTGGGGCTCGGCACTGCCACCCGCATCGACACCGGGGGGATTGCTGGCTGCCCCCTTCTTGGGCCTTGGCTTAGATGCCTTCGGCTTTGGGGTTCCCTTGGGCTTGGCATCCACGTCCGTCATACTATCCATGCAGTCCTGCTCATCAGGGTCATCAGGTACATAAGCCATTCCAGTCCTGTCGACAGGCACACCCTTGTCTAGTTGTGGCAACACAAACTCCCAGTAGATTGGGGCCAGAGAGTCAGCCTCTCTTAAAGTACCAGCTGTGAGCTCAATAGTTTCTTCAGGTAGTTCATCAACCGCAGCTTTGAGGAAACCAAATACAACCGAAATTTCGGACTTGAGACGAATGTGAAGCTGAACAGCCAAATTTGGAGAGGAAGACCCCACCAGCACCCAGTTTGTAAGATTCATCGGGACTTTCAGAACCTCCAGCACCCATTGAAGAGCCTCAGGACACAGGGTACTAGGTAATGGGCCTTCACTGAACGTAACGTACATCGGCAGCTAAACAGATGGTGCAAATTGGGCAAAATGGCAGGAGTGGGGAAATTTCGCTTCATTTTTCGAATTTGGCTGATTTGGGGTACCAATTCACAGGGGGAAATGTACCTTCCTTGGAATTGGAGTCAACGTGACAATTGTCATCACTGATTGCATCATAGTGAAATTCGGACCGCGGTTGCCAGTGTTGTACACCATGACACTCACCTGATTCACTCCCTCCTCGGCCAGGTCAGTCTGCAGCTGGCTCATGATGATTCGAACGTCCGCCAATTCACCAGCAACCACCAGTGGTTTCCCCATTGAAACGTGTCGCACAGCAAGAGGTGGTAGACCCATGGGCCAGCCCTTTGGAACCTCAATGACAGCCAGTATGAACGGCAACCCAACGACAGTAGCATTCAAAATGGTAGTAGGATTTAGAAGACAAAGCTGAAAGGGGGACTCACCGCCAGTAGCATCTGCACCAGAACCAGAGACTGTCTTCAAGTGAACCACATTCCCTTCGGAGCTGGCAATGTCAAAGGAATTCCGAGGTCTGGCGAGGTGGCTCCTGAAGTCTACATATTTTGAGGATGTCCAGAATTCGGCCTTGCACACGAAGTCCCAGGGAGGCATAGGCATGTCATCAGTGTACACCCATCAGTGTACACCTCATCCTCGTCATCGCTCGCATTGTCCGCACCCCCCCCCCCATTCGGAGGCTGCACCCTATTCTGCGGTTGCTGTGGGCCAGGTTTGGTTGGTGGTTTTGGATTCCTTGGGGCAGGTTTGGCGATGGGTGCACCGTGTCTGGGGGGGGGGGGGGGGGCGGGGGTGAAGGGCGCCTGGTTGTGCAACCGGTTTCCCTGGTTTGGGTTTGGGTTTGGGGTTTGGGCTTCGGCGGGCGGGTAATTTGCATCACTCTCTGGATATCCACATTTCGTTGCCCGGCAATCGTTGATGGAGGCACTGTTTGCTGTAGAACCGTAAGAAGGTCATCGCTTGGGGGATTCTTACGAAGAAAGGTCCTAATATATTTGTGGAACACACTGAAAAGAACGCTACGTGGTGGAACGGCTGCAAATGTACTAGGAAACCGAAGGTCATCTACACTACGCAACACAACTGCTTCTACTACCCGAAGGGGTGGCGGCTTCCATTGTACAATGGGCAAGGATGCAACAGACACACTCAGAATAAACTTCCTCAGATTGGACCCATACCGCTTCACACACTTCTCTGTCAGTGAGAACCGCAGGTTCTTCCTCCCTGTCACGGTCTGACGCAATGTTACAAAAATTTCGGAGGTGCCACTCAGGGATGTGATGGTAGTCCATATCCGGCATTGTGCACACAACCTGCTCAACATAGCCTCCCCATATTCCTCACTGTGAATACAACCGGGCGTTCGAGAGTGCCAACGCTGCCATGTGACCAGAGCACCAACCAATGTCTTGATGTACTCCACATTGTCCCATTGATCCCCCACCAAAGAAAGCATAACCAACAAACAGGACTCCAGCACTGCCAAGGCATTCTTCCCACTTCCCGGATCTCTACCAGCCCAATTGCAGTCTCTCACAAGGACACCAATCCTAAATGCAGCAGGGCAATACTCCTTCAACAACACCTTCAACCCAAAAAGTAGCTCCTTGCTTTTAGACTGCATGCCGTTCAATGGTCCATTCTGCGCCGCAACGGCGAATGCATCAAGTGTGGCCTGAACTCTTGGTAGAAAAGTGCCAGCATTAAGACACAGCGCCACTTTTGTCTTCTCCATATGAAGCAGCTTAACCTTTGTTGGTACCGCATCCCCTTCCTTGAAATCGGTGTGTACTCTCTCAATCAGACAGATAATGGGCATAAAGTTGCGGTAAAGCATGGTGATCATATGCTTGTACGGGTGCCAAACCCCGTAGATGAGGGGGAGGCTTGACCAGTGCAACTGGAAGTTCCATGATGTGTAACTCTGCCCATACAGGTATTTCAAGAGCTCATAGTGAATCTTCATATCCACACACAGTGGTAAATCATGACGAGTTGCCTACTGCACATGCCGGATTGTATTTAGCAGTTTCAAGTGGTCCAGTTTGGTTCCACACCGTAGTTGAGACAGCATCATTGGTTGCCAACGGAGAGATAGCACATTCTGCCGCACAATGTCCAGGGGGACTCTGACAAAGGTACACTGAATCATGTCAGGAAGAGCATAAACCCGCGGAAACAGATCCGCATGACGAAGTAGTAAAGCATCAACACGTGCCCCAATTGTCCGAACGGCATCAAGTAGTGAGACATGACCCGGAAATGGTGGTAGGGCTGGCAAATGTAACACGGCCACAGCTGTGCAATTTATGGAGTGGTCAGGATGCAGCGGGTCCACCCCATAATTCTTTTTCACCCAGTTGTCAAACCCGCGGAAACAGATCCGCATGACGAAGTTGTAAAGCATCAACACGTGCCCCAATTGTCCGAACGGCATCAAGTAGTGAGACATGACCCGGAAATGGTGGTAGGGCTGGCAAATGTAACACGGCCACAGCTGTGCAATTTATGGAGTGGTCAGGATGCAGCGGGTCCACCCCATAATTCTTTTTCACCCAGTTGTCATACCAGAGCGCCATCTGGTGGTTCTGCATGCTTTGCCAAAGCCAAGTTGCTTGTTCTCGTGCATTGGCATTAAGTGAGGGCATAGCTGCATGCACAAGTCCTGTGGGAGCCAACAATCGGCGGGTCCTCCGGCTCAATGGAATAGGCATTGGTACATCCTGGGACTGTGCATGAGGGGCTGCCATCTTTCTCAGAAGTCGGCACAAGCATAGCAATTGATTTGAGAAAACAGTGTACCAGCGGGGCTTCTTCCGTATTCCATGGGCAAACAGCAACCGTGTAAAGTCCTTCCGTGATCTTCGATTTGTCCGCATTGCCAGGGCCCAGACGGCCAATAACCTTGCACAGCCCCCATTGGCAACATCCCTCATAAGGTCATCAATGTTCTGAAACTCACGACTTGCCACAACCACCCTTAGCAGTGCCGGATCCATGTCCTATGGTCACCTCAAAGCAAATACTCACATATTTGCCTCAAAACAGGGAACATACTGCATGTCAAGATTGTCGGAATGTTCATAAAATTCATCAAAGGCACAAATTTCGGGACAAATGAAATCAAATTAGCACACAAATATACAAATACACAATAAGGGTATCAAAACGTACAAAAATGAAAGAGTGGCGAAATTTCGCGTCTCATAAGAGAAAAAATGCATGAAAAAGGGGTATGATATTGGCCAATTTCAAAGGAGTGGCGAAATTTCGCTTCATTTTTGGAATTTGGCTAATTTGGGGGTTGAAATTGACTATTTAGAATTGAAACATTCGTATGGTTCAAAAAATGGCTTTTAAAACACCAACTGAAACAGTGACCTCCCCCCCCCTGCATTTCATACCCTAAAAAAACACCCCAGTTCGGGGTAACAAATTCGACTTCTTGAGGGTCACCAGGGCGGGCAATTAAGGCCTCCTAAGTCATCGCGTGGAGGTCCCCAACCTCAGGGACACTTTCCGCAAGGGGGGGGGGTGGAACTTCTTGAAAAGCCCCCCCACCCCACCCCCTGTCCCCGCAGGCCTTTGCTTTGCCAACACCGGGAGTGCAGGGTCCCTCGCCTGCTCCTCACTCAGCCCGGAGTTGAACAGCAACTCAAAAAATTTCCCCACCACTTTCTCGCCGCCACTGCCCCACGCCCTCATCACGTTGCCCCACCCCACCTCGCAATCCTTTGCATCCACCACCCCCGAAGCACAATGTAGCCGTTTCCATCAACAAAGTTGAGGGGGGGCTGCAAGGGGCCGACCCTGTTGGGGTCGGCGGGGGAATTGCACGTCACCCCAAGGGGGGGTTCGGGAAGGGGTTCGGTGCGGAGGGGGGGGGTTCGTTGGAAATAAGGGGGGGGGGGGACATGATGATCCCCGAAACCATTGCAGAGCAGTGGTGCTGTAGAAAGTGGGGTGGGTGATGTCCGGGATATGAACCTTTGGTTGGATGGTGGGATGGAAAGGGGCGATGCCCAAATCATCCCACCACCGGGAGTTGGCAAGGTGCCAGGACAAGGGGAAAAAGGAATGGTCAGGTGGTGAACCGGCAGCCAGATCCTGAAGGCACACCATGTCGCAATGGGGGGGGGGGGTATGCACTAGGTTAGTGGTGGGGTAGACATGGACGTGGGCGTCCTTGGTCTTCCCCACCGGGTTAGTACGCATTGCCTTCAACAATTGGTCCATGGTGGCGGGGAGGGGGAGAAGGTGCAAAAAACGAAGGGAGGGAACCCGGAAGCGGAGTTCCCTCCACAAATGCGTGGACCAAGCCTTCCCCCCAAGCGCAAATCAATGTGAATAACCTTGGGGACGGGGTCCAGGGATGCTGCCTGGGCCACTACTTCTTCCACTGCGAGCTCCCCGGAGTTATACGTCGCCTCCTCCATCTGGTGATGGGCGACTAGGAGGGCTTGATACTCCGCCAGGGTGTCGGTAGCAGCATCACGCCTGGACTGCAGGGACGCCAGTCGCAAAAGCGTTTGCGACATAATGAAATAACGAAAGGCGATGAGAGCTGTAGGAAAGCGAAACGGGGCAATGTGGGACAAATTCGTGCGAATTTGGTACGAATTTCGAAATTCACAACCTTGAATGTGTGTGAATCTTGTGTGAATCTTGCG
This sequence comes from Eutreptiella sp. 'Long Island Sound 2002', assembly GCA_964036045.1. Classification (NCBI taxonomy): domain Eukaryota; phylum Euglenozoa; class Euglenophyceae; order Eutreptiales; family Eutreptiaceae; genus Eutreptiella; species Eutreptiella sp. 'Long Island Sound 2002'. Next base: position 20,578,696 of record OZ038383.1, read on the forward strand.
TGAATTTCGGTGAATTCGCACCGGATTCGACCAAACAACACCGAATATGTGGAAACAGGCGGCTAGTTAAAACCTTAAAGTTGGACACATTTATTGTAGCACCATTTTGGCGAAGATAGCACGAGAAACGCACACGATGGCACCAAGTTACACGCAAAACACAGCAAAAAGTTGCCAAATTCGCACCTCCGCGAATCTCCTATTCAAATGGCTGCTTCACGAAGGGTACATAGATCCCTTGGGAAACCCCCCCCCATCATCCAATGGCTAAGTGAGGTGAAAAGGAGACAACGAAGGCCCAAAACATGCTGTACATATGATATTCACTCTTTTTTTTTTGTTGACGACAGATTGAGTGCAGGCCATCCGGCCAATGTACTTGGGCTGCCAAGCCCAGACTACATGTACAGCATAAATTGGGAAACTTGCAGCTTCATGCCTATGTGGCATGTCCCGATGCACGGACGCCGTCGGGGGGGGGGGGGGGATGTTTGTTGCTAATGTACACCCCATGCAGCGGTGTAAGCTACCACGGCTCTGTAGGGCCCACCAAATACAGACTGAAAGGAAAACGTCATACATGCAGGTGAGGGGCGGAGAGGTTTGAGGACAGACAACAGGGAGACGCGACAAAAACCACGCTCTCAGACAAATCAAGGCGTGGGACTAATCACCTCCCAATCCGGCTGTATCCCAACGGATAGGTGACGCAGTAAGCTGGATGCCGTCTGTGTGGTGGAGGGCCTGCCGCACAGGGGACCCAATGACTTGCACAGCGCAGGTGTCCCCCGTTTCGTAGGAGCGCGAGTGTTTGCCACGCGTGCCCTCAAGTGAGGGGGCGTGTTACCGCTTGAGAAGAAGGCGGACGATATCGGCCTCTGTGGCCAGGTGACGCTCCTTCTGAGACCAGGCGTTGGCCAACCACTGGTTGGAGGTCGCCGTCCATCGGGCTACCTCAATCGCCAAGGGTTGATGGGCACTCATGGAAGCCGCCTAGGAAATAGGACACTCTTGTGTCCCCCCGCTTGGGCGTAGCTGTGGCAGCACCAATCCCGCACCCTCCTATCATATTCCCCCAAAAAACTCGCGGGAGGTCCTACGGAAGGATGCGGGGTACACCTCCTCCACCCCTTGGCAGGCCATGCGCAGCCACTGGCCGTGGGTGTGCATGTAGTGCGCCACCATGACTGCCCAGATTAAGTATCTTTGGTGGGCCATCGCCATATGGTGTAGGGTGGCCCCCACCGCCGGTCCGCACCTGCCGGGTGTAGACATTGTATAGCTACCCATGCAAGGACAACGTGGGAAGGTATGAGTGGGCGTAAGAGTGGAGCCGTAGGAGGGGTTGTGCCAAACGTTCCTTCATGACCAAGGAGGTACGCGCCACGGAAATCCTAAACCAGAAATGAAGGCCAAGCATCGTAGTGTGCCAAGCGATCGGCGTCTTCGTGAGCCATTGGGTAAGCTGGCGTGCTCTCATGGTCAAATGAAAGTGCATCCGGACGTGGGCGGCCAAATCCTGCCTAGCCGCCGTTCACATCCGATGGGTGTAAGCCACCCAAAGCATGGTGTATAGAGGCCCTGGCCTTGGGGCCCGGTTTGGGGGGGGGTGGGGGCAGTAGACAGGGAGGTGATACGATGCTACACCTGCTAGCTCTCTAAGGGGGGGGGGGGGCAGTCGCAGGCAGGGAAGGGGGGTTTCTCGGAGATCCGATATCCTGCTTAAGGCCCCCCGAGGAGCCATATTTACAAAGGGGGGGGGTTTAAGGGGGTTTTTTGCTATGCGGGGGTATCGTCCGTGGGAAGGGCACCCCAGCCCCCCATCCCCCCCCCCCCACAAACCCACACCAAATGAAATAGATTCCGGTTCTCACATAGTGTCAGGCACCTCCAAACACTTGGGTATTCGTCCCGGGTGTGATCCGACAATTCGCACCGCCCCTACCAAAGCGTATGGTAGGGTTTCATCGGCTTGGGGATTTCCGGCAATGGGTACCGGAAACCTCGGGATTGTGGGTCTCTGAGGCGGCCATGGGGTTCGACATACACCATGGGGTTAGAAATGTAGCATGGGGGGTGAAACACATCAAGGGCGGTCATGGGGTTGGGAATACACCATGGGGTGAGAAATGCATCAAGGGGAGGGCATAAAAGAAAGGGTGTGTGTGTGTGTGTGACTATAATGGTCGGCCGACGCAACTCGGGAGGCCCTTAGGGATATGGCGGGCCAAGCCTCCCTCCCCGCGCCATTGTGTGGGCCTTCCAGTCCTAGTGTGCATGCTACTACAGGGGAAGGAGAGGGAGAGTGAGGAGGTGTAGGGGGTGGGGGAGGTATCAGTTTGTGTCATGTGTGTGCATGTACATCCGCCTACTTCTTGTGCCCTGACATCTTCACCGTGCGTCGCTTCTTAGCACTGTGCTTGGAAGTGGTGCTGGGCCGCTTGGTGCCCTTGGCGGGCACAGCTTTCTTTTTGGGGAGAACTTCCACCACGGAAGAAGAGGTGGAAGAGGAGGAAGATGAGGAAGAAGAGGAGCTATTACCATCTTCAGAAGATGCGGAACTCTCGTTGCTGCTGGGCGAATCGCAATTTGCTGAACACCCTAATTCTGCAGAGCTTGCATCCTCTGGTTTCCATTCCCAATCCGAGCGGCCAAGAGAGGCTTCATAGAAAGATGCACCCTCATTGTCAACTGCCTGTGCCACCTTCAAAGTGATCTTGGGCTTCATCAACATGGGGATTTTTTGGCTCACCCCCTTTTTTTTCATCATCGCGGCTAACTACAACCCATTCTGTCAAATCAACGGTGTTTGGGTTTGGGCACCATTCGCTGCTTGGATTTTCCAAAAGGGAGGCGCCCCTCAAACCACTTGCCGAAAAAGAGAACCTAAACGCAACTCGGCGCAATGGAACAAGAGTAACGGGGTGTAACTCGGCGCAACGGGTGTACTATAAAAGCAACAATGTAGACAAGTTGTACAAAGCATGCAAATGAAATGGCACGAACGGATGCACTCGCAGAAAAACACAATCAGAATTGGCTACCTCAGCCCTGCCTTCTCGGGGGCCCACATGTGGGCGGAAGTGCGACGTAACCCCTGCATTCTCGGGGGTCCCCAACAAAGGAGACAAAATCAGAATTGGCTACCTCAGCCCTGCCTTCTCACGAGCCCACAAGTGGGCGGAAGTACTACGTAACCCCTGCATTCTCAGGGATCCCCAACAAAGGGGACAAAATCAAAAGCGGCTGCACTGGGGGCAAGGACAAAACTGTGGATGTGCAGCCCAAAAGAATATCACCAAAAAAAAATCACAGAAATGGTGTGCTTGCGTCGAAAAACACCCTTCAACCCCCCACCCCCTAGACCATTTTAAAAAAGGGGGGGTCCAAAACCGCCCACGCTATCGGATTTCTCAGAAATCGCAGGAGTGCGTTGGCGGTGTCAACAGTGAGAGATTGTGTCATCAGTGTGTGTGCCTTGGCCTTCGGGTTTGGTCTCTCCCGTTTTGGTCCTCTCATTATGGATGGTCACAATATCAACAAAAAATTGGGTTGGGAAATTCTATTGCCTTCGGCAAGTCCACCTTGAAATGCCCCAAGCAATGCCACCACGTGGCCCCAGAGTTGTGCCAATCCATCTGGACATATGGGTTGATATTGCCAATGTGGGGCTAATTGGTGCTACATGGCTCCCCATGAATTTTTATGTACCCCCATACCCGCTTGTAATTCGTGCGGTGGGTGGCGTGCCGCTGTGCTTCACCAGGGGCCTTCAAAAATCACGATTTTTCAGCCAACCCATGCCGGCCTGAAAATGGTGTTGATCCAGACACTCATCCCACTGAACTTTTTTTTCTTCTATATGACCCCCTAACCAGTGGTGGGGGTCCCGGGTTACATCTCTGGGTTACCCCACTCTGCCCCACCCCCGCCCCCCCCCCCTGGGACCCCACTCGCACAATACACATACACGCACCTTGCGATACTTGTCCAATAGCACCGCCCGGGCTTCCGGCAGCCCTTTTTGATGTTCATACGGGACAGCACGGCCAACATTCTCTTTGATTGCATCCAAAACAACTTGTGGCGCTTCGAACCCAAAGGCCCCAGGATTACCAATGTTGCACTTAAGCACGTTGTGCCCCTGCAGTTCAAGTTCCTCTGCCCGATAAGCCAGAGGCCCACGGATCTCATATTTCATGCTGCGCAGTTCATTACAGCAGGAGATTGCGTGGATATTGTCATAGAGGGGGATCAGCGGCTCACGCTCCGTCTTTGCATTCTTGGAATCCTTTCCGCCACCTGCTTTGTCATCATTGGCTCGCTTCATTACCTAAAAAAAAGAATGGGGAAACCAACTGGTGAAATTGTTAGCATTGATATATTGGCACCCAGTGCCCTAGTATGGCGTGTGCTAAGCTCATGTATGGTGGGCACCCTGCAGTGGGTGGCTCAATTCCCAACAGCAGTGCACCATGCCAAACCTTGATCTGCATGAGTTTAACACTTAGCAGCATCCCATGGAGTGAAGGATCTGAGAGATAAGACTTAGTGTCCTTTGCAAAGAGGAATGGTGGGCGTGCTTGCTGACAGGGCTGCTGCTCCAGGGAAGCAAATGCTGGAATGCTGCAACATGCTGGAGGAGGCCCACACACATGGTGCAGAGGCTAATCGTCTTCACCACCACAGGATCCCTGGCCTGGAATGCCTACGCCATAGTGTGCATCATGCACGGTGATGCCTCGGTGTCACCAGGGCCTCATACAAGGCTTCAGAGACAGTGGGGACCTTTGTAGAACCTCTTAAAGAGGGCTCTTTGTCACGGGGAGGTCCAGGCGCACGTGGAGTGCAGCAACCGTTTCCCTTCATTTGTCCATTTTGAATGGGTTTTGGGGCCGTTTCAGGCCAAAAAAGGCTTTTTGGGGGCAGAAAATGCGCAGTTTTAGGAGGGCACATTCCAACTGGGCGCCCCCACCCCATACCGCCACCAGTGACTTTTTGGCTCAAAACTTGCATTTGGCAAGGCCACCACCTAGGCTCTAGGATGCCTAGATTAGGGAAGGATCCGGGTCGTTGTGATGGAGCAATGGCCAAAACGGAAATGTGAAGTGCTTGTTGCTTGCTTGCTTGTTGCTAGCTAAATTTAAGGGGAGAGGGGTGTAGTAATAGATATGTTACTGCACCCCTCTCCCCTTAAATCCAGCTAACAACACAAGCAAGCAAGCAACAGGAAATAGTGCAACACCAGCCGGTGCATAGCACCGTGGACTGTGGGGGCATGGGTTGGCCGAACCTTCTGCCAAGTGCTGGGTGCAACTATTGGTGCCAAGGAGCACAATCCTGGTCGGTAGCAACGACTGAATGCCCCTGCCAAGGTAGTTCCAGCCAATGTTCTCAAAGTTGTAGCTAGTGGTGCCGGGGGGGGGGGGGGGGCGTCATGCGGGCAAAGCAGAATTCTGTGTGTTCACAAAGTTGCGACTGAAAGATATTTGTCAACTGGAAGCGGCGGACCCCTGGAGAGGCCTTGGTTTAACATGCAACACCATAGGAGGCTGGAATTCCTTCTCAGGTGCCCTTCCCAAAAAACAAAAGAACGAAGGAACGCGCCCACAGGATCCTCCATTCTGAGCTTTCGTGCAAGATGAACACCAAATATCACGCTGCCCACATTTTGTACTAGTGTCCAGAAACCTAGTCCGTTTATTGCCAACATGTGGTCCTTGAAATCTTCTTCCTTAGTCTCAAAGGCCCGTGGCTTGTTTAGTAACTAATGGTAGTATGGGGGCAAACAAAGGGGCGGTTTGGTGAGCTATCAACGCACCGCCACAGGGAGGCCATGACGGCGTGTACCTCGGAGCATGCGGTGGGGCGTGTAGCCACAGATACATGCACGACTCCAGGCGCATAGGTTTGCCACTGGGGCTCGGCAACAGGCACCATTCTGGCTTGAAACTTGGATTTGGTAAGGCCAGCACCTAGGCTCTAGGATGGCTAGATTAGGGAAGGCCCCAAAGCGTTGGGACAGAACGCTTTGTTGCCCTCTAACTTCACGATTAACGAGATGCCTAGAGCACCGTACCAGTGGTCACTTGGTGGAGCCAGAGGGCAGAATGGGCCGCAAATGGTGGGGGCCAACGGTGGGTCCAGCAAGGTCCCCTAGGCAAAAAAAATGACGTTTTCCAAAATTGCTCCTAGACATGCTCAAACAAGTATTTTGGGCCCATTTTGAGCCCATGGTGACACGTTTTGGCCCTTTGCAGATTCCTAAATGCCTTGAAAATGGGCCGTTTCGGGACCAAACATGGGTCAAAAATGGGTCAAAAACATGTTTTTCCGTAAGTGGTTGTGGACCACCTGGGATGCTCAAACAAGTGTTTTTTGGCCCGTTTTCAGTCCTTGGGGACGCGTTTTGGCTGTCCCAAAACCCCAAAATGCCTTGAAAATGGGCCGTTTTGGGACCAAACATGGGTCAAAAATGGGTCAAAAACGTGTTTTCCCGGAAGTGATCTTGGACCACTTGGGATGCTCAAACAAGTGTTTTTGGCCCGTTTTCAGTCCATGGGGACGCATTTTGGCTGTCCCAAAACCCCAAAATGCCTTGAAAATGGGCCGTTTTGGGACCAAAAATGGGTGAAAAATGAGTCAAGAGAGTGTTTTTCTAACAGTGATCGTGGACCATTTGGGGTGCGCAAACTAGTGAAATGAGCCTATTTTGAGCCCGTTTTGAGCCCTTTTGGCCCCTCCAAGGCCCCAAACGGCGTTCCAAAAGGGCCCTTTTTCGCGGCACGGTTATGTAGCCATTCCGCCCCCTTTTGGGCACCCTGAGAAGGCAGGGGTGATACAGCCATTTCTGATTTTGTCCCTTTGTTGGGGACCCACAGACGGCAGGGGTTATGTAGCCATTCTACCCTCTTTTGGGCAACCCGAGAAGACAGGGGTGATGTAGCCCCTTCTGATTTTGTTCTCTTGTTGGGGACCCCCCAGACAGCATGGGTTATGTAGCCATTCTACCCTCTTTTGGGCACCCTGAGAAGGCAGGGGAATTGCATGATGTGTTCACTGCATTTTGTACCACTAACCCTAGGATGTTCCCAAGTCACATATCCGCCACAGGAGCCACACTCCCCAAGGTACCCAAGCCTTGGAAGACCCGATGAAACCCTACACTATTTGGGGTGAGGAGCGGTGCAAAATGTCAGACTACACCTGGGCCGCATACCCAAGTGTTCTGAGGTGCCCGAAACCATGTGACCTACCACAATACCAATGGGAGAGGGGTGTAGATTAAAGGATATATATATATATATATATATATATATATATATATATATCCTCTAATCTACACCCCTCTCCCATACTCTACGTGGCTCCACTCTAAGGTACGTGCGAAGGGTACAACTTGGTGCATACACGTAGCGGAAGGAACTAAACTCGATCAAAACAAGCTCAAAATGGGCTCAAAACACTTGTTTGTGCACCTGTGCACCCCGAATGGTCCAAGATCACTTTTGGAAAAATGTGTTTTTGACCAATTTTTCACCCATTTTTGCTCCCAAAACGGCCCCTTTTCAAGGAATATTGGGATTTCCATGGGCCAAAACCCGTCCCAATGGGCTCAAAATGGGCTAAAAACACTTGTTTGAGCATCCCAAATGGTCTACGATCACTTTTGGAAAAACGCGTTTTTGACCCATTTTTGACCCATTTTTGGTCTTGAAACGGCCCATTTTCAAGGCATTTTGGGATTTTGCATGGCCAAAAACGCGCCACCACGGGCTCAAAACGGCCTAAAAGCACTTGTTTGAGCATCCCAAGTGGTCCAGGAACAACTTTGGAAAAAATGATTTTTTTCGCCCCGGGGACCCTGGTGGACCCACCGTTGGCCCCAACTGTGCGCGGGCTGTGCTGCCCTCCGGCTCCACCAAGTGACCACTGGTATAGGTGTCTAGGCGTCCGTTTGAGCGATTTTGAGGCTTGGAAACCACAAAAAGTGGGGGGTTGCGGGTGGACTAGGTGCCCCCGGAATTCGGGTTTGAGCCACGTAGCCCAAGATACGGCCTGTTCTTGGTTTCGGGGTGTTGTTGCACATGGCGCAGATTTTGGGGCTTTTTGGCGCCTTTTTGGGCCGTTTCTCGGACATATCGTGGAGTTGAAGGGCACTAGAGGGCTCTGTGACACGGTGAAGTCAAGCCGCACGTGGAGTGTAGCCACCGTTTCGCTTCGTTTGGCCGTTTTGACTGGGTTTCGGGGCCGTTTTGGGCCAAAAAAGGCTGTTTTGGGGCACAAAATGCGCAGTTTTGGGAGGGCACCTCCCGACTTGGCGCCGACGCCCCGGGCCGCCACCGGTGAGTTTTTGGCTCAAAACTTGGATTTGGCAAGGCCACCACCTAGGCTCTAAGATGGCTAGAGTAGAGTAGAGCCCGGAGCGATGAGGCCGAGCAATGGCCAAAACGGAAAGGAGAAGTGCTTGTTGTTGCTTGTTGCTTGTTGCTTGTTAGCTAGATTTAAGGGGAGAGGGGTGTAGTAATATATATATACATATATGTATATGTATATATCCTCTAATCTACACCCCTCTCCCCAACTCTCGGTGGCTCCACTGTACGGCTCTACGGTATGTGGGAAAGGTACACCTTGGTGCATGCACATGGCGGAAGGGGCTAAAGTCGATCAAAACGGGCTCAAAACGGGCTAAAAACACTTGTTTGTGCACGCCCAATGGTCCAGGGTCACTTTGGGAAAAACGTGTTTTGGACCCATTTTTCACCCATTTTTGCTCCGAAAACGGCCCCTTTTCAAGGCATATTGGGATTTTGCATGGGCCAAAACCCGTACCAATGGGCTCAAAATGGGCTAAAAACATTTGTCTAAGCATCCCGAAATGGTTCAGGATCACTTTTGGAAAAACGCGTTTTTGACCCACTTTTGACCCTTTTTTGGTCCCAAAACGACCCATTTTCAAGGCATTTTCGGATTTTCCATGGGCCAAAACCCGTCACCACGGGCTCAAAATAGACTGAAAACACTTGTTTGAGCATCCCAAATGGTCCAGGATCATTTTTGGAAAAACGCGTTTTTGACCCATTTTGGACCCCTTTTTGGTGCCAAAACGTCCCATTTTCAAGGCATTTTGGGATTTTCCATGGCCCAAAACGCGCCACCACGGGCTCAAAAAGGCCTAAAAACACTTGTTCGAGCATCCCAAGTGGTCTAAGAACAACTTTGAAAAAAATGATTTTTTCTGACCCATGGACCCTGGTGGACCCACCGTTGGCCCCAACCGTGCGCGGGCTGGGCTGCCCTCCGGCCGCACCAAGTGACCACTGGTACGGGGGTCTAGGGGTCTCGTTGGGCAATTCTAAGGCTTGGAAACCACAAAAAGTGGGGGGTTGCGGGTGGACTAGGTGCCCTCGGAATTCGGATTTGAGCCACGCAGCCCAAGATACGGCCTGTTCTTGGTTTCGGGCTTGTCTGACATAAACATAAACAGCGCACATTGAGGCCATTTTTGGCCGTTTTTGGGCCGTTTCTCGGACATATCGTGGAGCTAGAGGGCAAGAAAGGGCTCTTGTTCACGGAGCAATTGTGGCGCACGTGGAGTGTAGGAACCGTTTGCCTTCGTTTTGTCGTTACGACTGGGTTTCGGGGCCGTTTTGGGCCAAAAAAGGCTGTTTTGGGGCACAAAATGCGCAGTTTTGGAAGGGCACCTCCCGACTTGGCGCCCCCGCCCCGGGGCGCCACCGGTGAGTTTTTGGCTCAAAACTTGGATTTGGCAAGGCCACCACCTAGGCTCTAAGATGGCTAGAGTAGAGTAGAGCCCGGAGCGATGAGGTGGAGCAATGGCCAAAACGGAAAGGAGAAGTGCTTGCTTGTTGCTTGTTGCTTGCTTGCTTGTTGCTTGTTAGCTAGATTTAAGGGGAGAGGGGTGTAGTATATATATATGGAATATGTGGACTAAAATATCTACCAGGGTGCAGGGTCACCGGGTGGGCTTTGGGACGGAAGGAGGGACCCCCCCCCCCCCGCTATTTTGGGGTCGGAAAACACAAAAAATCATGTTCTAGAAGTAAATTGGATGGTTATTAGTGGGTATTTGCCCCTACAAAGGGCCCGCGGGGGCTAAAAATAGGGCATGACATCATTGTTACTAGGATCCTAACTAGAGTACTAAAAATAACCACTAAATCCCAAAAATTACCCACACCACCCCTATATAATTCCAAAAACATAGTAATCGGGAGTTTTAACATACTCTCGTCCATTGTGATGTTCCGCAAACTAATATTTGGGGTGGAAAAGGCTAGTATTGGGGATTTGGACCACAATTTCACCTATTTTTAGTACTCTGGTTAGGATCCTAGTAACAATGATGTCATGCCCTATTTTTAGCCCTCGCGGGCCCTTTGTAGGGGCAAATACCCACTAATAACCATCCAATCTACTTCTAAAACATTTTTTTGTATTTTCCGAACCCAAAATAGGGGGGGGGGTCCCTCCTTCCGTCCCAAAGCCCACCCGGTGACCCTGCACCCTGGTAGATATTTTAGTCCACATATGCCCATATATATCCCATATATATATATATATATATATATATATATATATATATATATATATATCTCCTCTAATCTACACCCCTCTCCCCAAATCTAGGTGGCTCTACCATACGGCTCTAAGTTACGTGCGAAGGGTACAACTTGGTGCATACATGTGGCGGAAAGGGGCTAAAGTGGGTCAAAACGGGCTCAAAATGGGCTCATTTCTCTTGTTCGTGCACCCCCAATGGTCCACGGTCACTCTCGGAAAAGTGCGTTTTTGACCCATTTTTGGTCCCAAAACGGCCCATTTTCAAGGCATTTTTGGGGTTTTCCATGGGCCAAACCGCGTCATCACGGGCTCAAAATGGGCTAAAAACACTTGTTTGAGCATCCCGAAATGGTTCAGGATCACTTTTGGAAAAACGCGTTTTTTGACCCATTTTTGACCTATTTTTGGTCCCAAAGTGGCACCTTTTCAAGGCATTTTGGGATTTTCCATGGGCCAAAACGCGTCACCACGGACTGAAAACGGGCCAAAAACACTTGTTTGAGCAACCCAAGTGGTCCAGGATCACTTTTGGTAAAACGCCTTTTTGACCCATTTTTGACCCATTTTTGGTGCAAAAACGGGCCCTTTCCAGGGCATTTTGGGATTTTCCATGGCCCAAAACGTGCCACCACGGGCTCAAAACGGCCTAAAAACATTTGTTTGAGCATCCCAAGTGGTCTAGGAACAAGTTTGAAAAAAAAGATTTTTTTCGCCCCGGGGACCCCGGTGGACCCACCATTGGCCCCAACCGTGCGCGGGCTGGGCTGCCCTCCGGCTGCACCAAGTGACCACTGGTACGGGGGTCTAGGCATCTCGTTGGGCGATTCTCAGGCTTGTAAACCACAAAAAGTGGGGGTTTGCGGGTGGATAAGGTGCACTCGGAATTCGTTTTTGAGCCACGTAGCCCGAGATACGGCCCGTTCTTGGTTTTGGGCCCGTTTGACACAAACAACGCACACCCAGGCCATTTTTGGCCATTTTTGGGCCGTTTCTCGGACATATCGTGGAGCTAGAGGGCAAGAAAGGGCTCTTGATCACGGGGCAATCAAGGCACACGTGGAGTGTAGCAACCGTATCCCTTCGTTTGGCCGTTTTGACTGCGTTTTGGGGCTCTTTTGGGCAAAAAAAAGGTTGTTTTTGGGGCACAAAATGCGCAGTTTTGGGAGGGCACCTCCTGACTTGGCGCCCCCGCCCCGGGGCGCCATCAGTGAGTTTTTGGCTCAAAACTTGGATTTGGCAAGGCCACCACCTAGGCTCTAGGATGGCTAGAGTAGAGTAGAGCCCGGAGCGATAAGGCGGAGCAAGGGCCAAAACGGAAAGGAGAAGTGCTTGCTTGTTGCTTGTTGCTTGTTGCTTACTTGCTTGCTTGCTTGTTAGCCAGATTTAAGGGGAGAGGGGTGTAATAATATAGAATATAAATATGGTACATGTCGACTCTGCCCCCCCCCCCTTGGGGTCCGAAGGACCCCCCGGGTGGGGTGCGTAGCGCCCCGTGTGGGGCCAAAGGCCCCCAATATGCAAGAATATGATCCCTTACCACCATATGCTACCCCGTTTACTTGGGTTTACCTCCCGTTTACACGTGGATCCAACAAATTGCGGCTTGTAGTTTGTAGACACTGTCTGCCCAAAGTAGACACTGTCTGCTCGACACGGTCTACCACAGTAGACACCGCTAGCATGTTGTAGACGCGAGGTGAAAATATTTGGGGAAGGGGGCCAAAAGCCCCCTTCCCCAAAAACGGCCCACTAACATCGTTTACCCGTGTATAGGGGCCAAGCGGTATGTAGTCTGTGGACACTGTCTGCCACAAGTAGACACTGCCTACCCCTTGTAGACATTGCCTGCTGTTGACGCGAAGTGCTAGTAGTTGGGACGGGGGCCAAAGGCCCCTGTCCGGAAAACGGGATGCTAACGGTGTTTCCTTGTGCCAAAATAAAGTACTTGGGGGCGCCTAGGCTCGGGTATAATATCGCACTTCGACTTGGACACCTCCTGCAGTCATGACATGCCCAGGTTGAGTTAGTTTGTAGAGGGGAAGTCCCGCCCTCTTTGTTGTCTGCATCGACATAAAATCGCTGGTCGCTCCACAATCGAGCAACACGTGTACTCCCGTTGAATCTGGAGAGTCCTCTCTACGCATGGAGAGGCGTCCTCGAACCGGGAACAGAGTCGCATTTTCTGGTTCGGTCGATTCGATCTTGACACTTCCAAAGGTCGATTTTTCTTCGGGTTCTTTGGGTTTGGGGCTAGTGGTGGAGTGCAACTCTTCTCGCCACCAGCTCTTTGAATATTTCGCTTAGGCTGTCGAGGATGGCCGTTCCCGTTCCCGGCTCTTGGAAAGTGGAGAATCCATTTTTGATGATTGTGGGTCACCCTTTGACATTATTTCTGGGCATTTGAGGATTTATTTGTAAATTTTGGCCAATTTGGTACCGGGCTATCTCCAAACTGCACTGCTAGGGAAATTGTGCTTTTGTTCTTTTTCAACGGCTGGGGGTGAAAAATTGTATAAACGGTTTGTGTACCAATCCCTTGGGAGCCCCCCCCCCCCCCCCCGGCACACAATATCCAAATAAGGTGAAAAAAAATACTGTCTAAAACATGCTTTACAACTTTAGATACCTTGCATGGTTATTTTGTGTGGTCACAATATCAAAAAATAAGTTTCGGAAACTTCGATTTTTGAGGTGCCCAGGGTGAAAAGCTGCATAAGCAGGTTGTGTGCCAACCCATTCACTCAGGTAAGCCATTGTTGGTGGAAACACTCATTTCGCGTCTTTCGCACAGGTTTTGACCGGCCCTCGGCAAGGCTAGATACTGCAAAAAAATGTCCTTTCGTATCGTGGTAGGCATTTACTATCACAACACCCCCACTTGCACCCCTCAGAGTGGGTACCACACGGTCACTAAGGTTGCCAAAAACGACAACATAGCAAAAACGACGAACAGCTGCATAAACCGCATGTGCGCTCGTCCCACTCCACCCCGTACAAACCCCATGAAGTCGGGACCTGCATAAAGGGTGGGCGGGTCACCAAGGTTGTCATGGGGTTCAAATTACACCATGGGGTTAGAAATACACCATGGGGTGAGAAATGCTATCTGGGGAGAGGGTAAAGGAAGGGGTGTGTGTGTGATACTGTATTGGTCGGCCGATGCAACTCGGGAGGCCCTTAAGGCTATGGCGGGCCACGCCTCCCTCCCCGTGCCATTGTGTGGGCCTTCCAGCCCTAACGCGCATGCGGCTACAAGGGAAGGAGAAGGAGAGGGCACCCTACTTCTTGCGCCCAGGTGTGCATCGCGTTTTAGCACCGAGCATGGTTATGCAGGTGGTGGCGGGGTAAAGCGTGGTGGTGGTGGTGGTGGTGGCGGTGTAAAGCGTGGTGGTGGTGATGGCGGGGTAAAGTGTGGTGGTGGCGGTGCTGGTGGCATTGTAAAGCGTGGTGCTGGTGATGGCGGGGTAAAGTGTGGTGGTGGTGGTGGCGGGGTAAAATGTGGTTGTGGTGTTGGCGTGGCAAAGTGTGGTGGTGGTGATGGCGGGGTAAAGCCCGGTGGTGGTGGTGGTGGAGTAAAGTGCGGTGGCGGTGTTGGCAGGGTAAAGCATGGTGGTGGTGGTGGCGGGGTAAAGTGTGGTGGTGGTGTTGGCACTCAGAACATGGATGGTTTGACGAAAGGGAAGCTTGCACAAAAAAACCGGCGCCATTGGCGCCATGGCCCCGACACCACTATCTCTCAAAACCCGGGGGGGGGGGGGGTGTCGCAAACGGGAAGGGGGGTGGGGTTCTGCCCTGCGCACTACTTTTATGATGACTTTCCCAAATTAAGTCCCCGAGTTTATCATTACAGCATGAAGCCCCCAAGTAGACCAACGGCCGCCTCTTGCCTACCAAATGAAGCAACAGACCATCCGTGCACAACATTGAACAAAGGGGGTATCCTTGCACTGCGCGCTACTTTTAGACTATGTTCCCCCGAAGAGCCCCGAGGCACGCCCCTTGGAAACACCCTTAGAATTAGCCGACCCAAACTAGACCAGGGGGGACCTTGAGGGGGACCTTCCTGGTTCTTGTGGCATGGTGAAGGACCCGGGGCCTTTGGGGGGGAACTTGACTGTGTGTTGGGCGGCGGAGATGGAGGGCAATCAGGTGGCAAGTCTGAACTTGGGGTTGCAAATGAGATGGACTCCATCTTGCATTGCCGATTCACCACTCTCAACCCATCTTCGTAGTATTCCAAGTGGAGGAGTCCGTCTTTAGCTGTCCCAACCACCGTGGCAGGAGGTCGCAGGCCATTGGAGCGCGTGTAGAACACCCTATCCCCAATACGGAGATCCATGGAGAAAATGGGCCTGAGAAATGAGGAGGGAAGTATGATGTCCTGTAGCAGGCACCCTCAAAGTGTATCACCATATCAATCAACTGAGAAAAAGAGTAGATGTGGTGGAAATGGCAAAAAATGTGTGCAAAAAAGTAGAAATGGGTGAAACAGGGTGAACATCCAAAAATGCCAGATCCCCAATGCATCAAAACCTACTACCAAACAATAATGATGCCCAAAGTTTCACAAAAGATGGGTTTCTACTACGGCCAGACGCCCAAATAGTTGCACTGCGCGCGCACTGCGTGCGAACACGCACTGCGCTTAAGGCGCCCCCAAACTGCCACGCACTGCTATATCCTCCGGACGAATGGGATGGTAGTCTGGGACCGGTATCCATGTGGCCATTTTGGCAAGCAAGTCCGCCTCCCCATTGCGCCGGATTTCCTCACGGACCTGCGCACTACGGGCATCAAACTCTTGACGGTGACTGGGGGTCTACTCCATGATGACTCGCATGTGTTGCGTGTGCAGACCTAGCTACCTAACCCTTGCCTTCTCGGGGGGGTCAAAAATAGGCGGATTGGGTACGTAACGGCTGCCTTCACAACTTTGTTCCACCAAATTTGTTCACTCAAATTGAACAAGCAAGACTGTTCAATAAGCAATCTTGTCCTACAGTTGTGCGGGTCAATACATTGCGCACAATAATTGGCACCACCATTCTACACCTTCTTTTGAAGGGTGCAAAGGGTGGGCCATTTTACCACTTACTACTGACAAATACTAGAGAAGTGGTTCCTCCGTTTTCTTGCTCTCTTTGCCGCACTCCTCCTCTACGAATTCTCTTTGGGGGGCCGCGGGTTTGGGCTTAGGTTTGGGCTTAGGTTTGGGCTTTGCTTTAGGCTTGGGTGCAGGTTTGGGTTGCGAAATAAAGGCAGAATTGGAACTTGAACTGGCCGCCGATGGCATAGGAGAAATGGAATTGGAATTGGCATCCCAATCGGAAATAGCCCAAAAAGTTGCCCTGCGCGCACCCTGCGCGCTAACGCACCCTCAAGGACCCCCCCACCCCCGGGGCGTGTGTGGCACAACAGTTTGAATCGCTTTTTTGCGACTTGGGACTGTGGTCCTCATTGGTGCTCAAGTTCCCGAATGGTCACCAAATGAGTACCCAAACCCATCCCAGAGGCGATGAGAGAGTTTCAGAAAAGAGCAAAATTCTGCAAAATTGTCAGGTGCCCGTGCATTGCACTGCCTAACCAACAGCAAAATTGGAGCTTTGAGAGGGCCCATGGCCAGGGTTACATGGGCCTAGTGGCCACGATGTGGGTCCCCATGGGTGCTCAAGTACCCATATTGTCACCAAACAACCACCCAAACCCATCTTAGAGGCCATAGAAGGGTAACGGACAAAAAGGAATTTTCGAAAATTTTCAGGTGCCGTTGAACAATAGCAATTTCAGGGCTTTCAGGGGGTCCATGGCCAGGGCTACAGGGCTACAGGGGCCTAACACCCACTACCTGGGTTCCTATGGGTGCTCAAGTACTCGTATTGTCACCAAATGATCACCCAAACCCATCCCAGGGGCGACAGAAAGGTTTCGGAAAAAGTAGAATTTTCAAAAATTCTATTGCCTTTGGCAAAGCATCTTGCAGAGAGGCTGACAGTCACCCAATCACTCAGTCAGTGAGGCAAGCAGTCAGTCAGGCAGTTGGTCAGGCAAGCAAGGCATGTAGACAAGCAGAAACACACAGTTTGGCCTTTATTTTCAGTCGCGGGCTACATCTACAAACAGTGGGGAACCCCATCTGCGGCGGAGCAATCGGCGATCGAATGGTAGAACACTCGCTTTTCGCCTCAGCTACACCGGAGCAATTGGTGATCCACTCCCTTTTCGCCTCAAATGTCGTCGGTTTGAATCCCGGCCGGCGATGGCCGGCGCAGCTCCATCGACCCATTATTCTTTTTCACCCTACCCTGGTTCAAATCCTTCTAAGCACAAACTTTTGACCCCCCCTCCCAGCACCCCCCCAAAAAAAAACGTGACATTCAGTTTCAGGGGGATAGAGGCCTAAAAATCAAAAAAAATCCATTGAGGGATCATTTTGTCAGGCACAATAATGATTTTACATGGCGTTAGACATCCAACATCATGCCTTCGGGTATGCTACCCGAACGACCCCCAAAAAGGGGGGTTGTAGGGGTCCACGCCCGCGTTTGATCTAACAACCTCGGTTCGAGGTACTTTTCAGTCGACGTATGCCCACATGGGAACGTTCAAGTGCTCACCGGCAAGGGCCCATTAGGCACAATGCACAATCATCATTTCCACTGCAACAGTACTGGTGTGAATCAGGTATGTACATTGGATTGGTGTTGGTATAGTACATTCCACCTGTGGCCAATGGCCGCTGCGCTGTTGAATGTCATGAAGACTTTAGCAGCAGCAACTGCCGGATACTCACTGCCTGCATGCGACCACAAGGGCGGACAGCTCAGCTTGAGGGATTCAAGGCACTCATTCGGCCATACTGTGCTGTTTCTGTTGGGGTTGTGGCTGGGGGTTAAGGGTAGAAACTTAGTCGCCGAAGTGCAATATTATAATTAGCTAGTCCTCCCCTGAAGTGCACCCACTGCATTCAGTGGAGCAGCCAGGTGAGAAACAGGGCTGCAGGAAAAGAGTGGATCAGGCTTCTACATCAGAGTCTGATTGCGAGAAATGCTCAGTGCGGTCTGAGGTAGCAATGTCGGATGGTGAGCGGGGCGTAGCCATGGGCCCATATGGGGGGGGGGGGGCGTACGGGGATTTCGCCACCTCCCTTAAAGACGAAATTTTCCCATGAAAATTTCCCTGCCCGAAATTATCCCCCCTCATGTATGTATGTGTGGGTGGGTAAAGAAATGTGGGTGGTGGGCGTCGTGCAGGGGCATTTGGTAAAACCTGGTATGCGCCGTAGTAAAACCTAGTAAAAAGTAGTAAAACCTAGTAAAATGCAGTAAAACCTAGTAAAAAAAATTTTTAAAAAATTTTTTTAAAAGCTTTTTTTACTAGGTAAAAAAAAGCAAAAAATTTAAAAGAGTTTCCCTACTAGGTTACTAGGTAGTCACAAATTTGGACTTGAATTTCAACAAACACAAAGTTTATGGGGGGGGTGGGGTCAACGGTAGGTGGTATTTGTGTTTAAGGGCATGGCGCCTCCTGGTCGATTCTAGGCCACTTGTGTGAGTGGCGCCCCACCCGGGCCAAACCATGGATTGCAAGGTCAGCAAAAACAAAATGAGGCTCAAGAAAAGAAGGAGCTTTTATATCATAAATATAATTATATCATATATACATATATGAGGTGCACACACGTGTGGTGCACACATGTGTGCTTTATATGAAGTCGCAAAACACACGCTTGTAGATGAGGTCCGCCTTCTTATCTTTGTAGGTGGGTTGTGCCGAGGGAGGATTGTGCTTGCACATGTTGCAAAGCACGTCTGTGGTCTTTATATCCAACTCTTCAATCAATCTTTTGTCATACTGCAATTTACTAGAGGCATCTTTGGGGTAATGCTCTGGAACAAAAAATTCCTTACCACGTCGACGGATCACCACCTTTGGACGGACCTCATCTATAGAAGGCGGCTTGTCAACCAGAAGCCGGTCACCCAACGCGAATGCCAATACAATGCATGCCAGTGTGGTAGTAAATTGCACTCTCCAGTTGCGCAATGCCACACATATCTCCGAGGGACACAAAACGGAAGCATGCAGGGCACACTGATAAACTCCACATTCCGGGCACTTGATGTGGGCTGTGTCGTCGCAAAAAAAGCATGACGAACGGCTGGGTGAACAATAGGGCCTAACATACATCCGTGCCAAGGCCCAACTGGGTGTGGTCTCAATAGGGGGGGCATGCGCAGAATCGGGATAGTGCAAAGCTGCCTGTGCAATCTCACGCAACAACCACAGCATGTCTTGTGGAAGTTGGATGCTACCGTTGACAACACACCTAGACAAAAGGCAATGTAGCATCATAAGGCACGCAAGATGGCAGTTCACACCGTCCTTTTGATGTAGGAAGGTGGAGTAGAGGGGGGCTATAGCAAAAACTACACTGCCAAACTCACCCAAAAACCTGTCCCACCTCTTTTGCGGCCTTGGCTCAATGCCTTCTTGTTCGGCAATGAGGTTGACTATGGCCAACTCCTCGGTGTTTGCACCCACTATGTACGGCTTGTTACACACCGGATCAAACACAAGGCACAAGAAAATGCGTGTTGGGGAAACCAACAACAAGCGCAGCACCCAGTGTTCATTGCGCACATTATGTATTTGCGCCACAAGCAAGGGAGGCGCATAGACCATATCAATGGAGTCTGCTTCCAAAGTACGCAGCGCCCATGACACAGACAACACCTCCCTACGACCCCACGGCGCAAATGATGCATTCCACAAAAAGTCACGCACAACCCACGCCACACCCATAACATCCCAGTCCGCACTCAAAGCTGTCCGAGTGAGCCATCAGTAATACACAACAATCTCGGCACTATCTATGGAGTAAGATTCTGAGTAAACATCCCTCAAATGGCGTGCCTCCAGCCTATATTGTTGAGACCCCGAACATAAAACGATCACGTCAAGTGGTCGTTCCCACTCGTCATGGAGCAATGACTCAACATGTTGCAATTGGGCCGTAGGGCTGCCTGGGCCATTAGTCAGTGCATGGCACGCTGCGGCCAAGACGTTATCTCCACAAACAGGCCTCGTATTAAGGGGGAATCTTTGCACTGCGCGCGCACTGCGCGCTACTTTTAGACTATGTTCCCCCCGAAGAGCCCCCAAGCACACCCCTTGGAAACGCCCTTAGAATTAGGTGACCCAAACTGCCCCAGCTCAAGAAAGTTGCAAACTACCTTCCCTTAACATAACACACACATGCTCCTTACGATGCCCCACTGCCACATGCGTGGTTTTGGTTGTGAGGAAGGGGCTCTCTCCTTTCCCTTGCGGTTAGAATTGGATTGGGGTTGAGATTGTGTAGCCACGGGGGGTTGCGAGGACTGAGAGGGTTGAGGGAGATTGGAGCTGGACCAAGCCACATCGGCCCGAGGGGGCGCAGCAACACAAAAAGCATCCAGTGTGTGTTGCCGCTTTTCTAGGAACTGCTGCGCATGTTTTGCTTGTTTCTTGGCCTCTCTCTCTCTTTTCTCACGGCGCAAACGGTCAATCGCAGGCTGCAATGTTGGCGCTTTACTGCCGCCTTCAGAGAATGGTTGGCCATCAAGCCCATCCTGGATGATTACACTTTCTTCATCCCTTGGTAAGTGGTTACCCTTGCTGAACCGCAAGATCTGCTCAATCACCTTTGGCACACCCAAACAAAGGGGGACAGAATCAGAAGTCAAAACCTCCGCTAGAGGTCACCATGATGCCCCTAGGGGCCCCTAGTATCTCAAAGTATGGGTCTCTAGTACGGCCGGACACCCAAATAGTTGCACTGCGCGCGCACTGCGCGCGCACTGCACGCGCACTGCGCTTAAGGCCCCCCCTAAGCATTCCAGTATGTGACGACTGGGTGGTATTAGAGCACGGGGGTGGGGGGACAGTCTCCGTCGGAGGATTGGGATGGCCGTCCAATTCCTCCATGGCTAGAGGCGGGCTGGTAGGAGAGGCATTTGCGGACGTAATCGCAAGGAGGCTGCCATCGCCATCCGGGTGTGGGGAGGGGGGGGACAAAGCACACGGGGAGGAGGGGGTAGTTTCGGCATGGGATTGCGTGGGATGCAAGCTCTTCCCAACCTCAACCTCCTCCTCCCACTTTTGCAAGACCCATCACAACTCATCTCTGTCTTTAAACTTGCGAGCAACGCACTCCTCACCTTCCAAACACCACATGCACCCCTCGCAATAGACGCACCATAAGAAAAGTTTCCGATGGCACTGCCCACAGGTGAAGGGGGGGCGGTACAGGTGCATGGAATGCCACCGCTTGCTTCCACGGTCCAATTCCCGCTTCACAAGGGGTGCAAGGGCAAGGGACTCACCGTCACAGCTACCATCCGATGAGGAATCAGAATCAGAATCAGAATTGGAGTCTGACAATTCTTGGCTCCTCTGGGCGGCTTTCTTTTTTGGGGGGCCTCCTTGTGACTTTATAGCACGCATATGAGGCGGTTCAACGCGGGTTACAACGGTGCGTCTCACACGACCAAACTTAAAAGGACGGGAACCAACAAACTTCCAGGAGTAGCGCAAAGGCACCTTGAAGCCGGGTTCCTTCACAAGAAGCCACAACAAACAGCCCTCACAAACACCTAATGTGCAATACGTGGCACATGGAGGGTGAAATAACCCCCAGAAAGTCCAATGAGTGTAGCAGCCCACAATAGGAGGGCATACATTTTGATTGTCGGTCCCCCGCATGCATTGCACCTTAGCCTGTGTCTGTGACTCTTTACCCATGAATGATGAGTAAGCTCCTTCATCACATCAAGGGTAGAGTGTCACAAACAACCAAGCAAGAATAATACACTGCATGCGTATTCTAAGAGTGTCATCCGTGCCCACGGGACTCATTGTCGCCGATTTCGTGCATGCCTCGGTGCCTTCCGCAAAGCTTTGCTTGGAGGACACTGTTGCAAACACGAAGGGGAAAAAGAAAAAAAGGGGGGCCAAAACAGGGCGGAATTGCTACGTCACCCCTGCATTCTCGGGGGGTCCCCAACGCCAAGCGTTGAGAGCAAAATCAAAGGTTATCCCCAACAAAGGAGAACAAAATCAGAAGTGGCTGACCCACTCCTGCCTTCTCAGGGGCCCAAAAGAGGGCGGAAATGTCCCTATCCCCAACTCAAGGGGCCACGCAACAAAGCATGGATTGCAAGTCCCTAACCCCAACTCAAGGGGCCACGCAACAAAGCATGGATTGCAAGTCCCTAACCCCAACTCAAGGGGCCACACAAAAAAGCGTGGATTGCAAGACCCTAACCCCAACTCAAGGGGCCACGCAACAAAGCGTGGATTGTGAGTCCCTAACCCCAACTCGAGGGGTCACACAACAAAGTGTGGATTGTGAGTCCCTAACCCCAACTCGAGGGCCCACACAACAAAGCGTGGGAGTAAAAAAAAAAGGGAAAGAAAGTGGGAGGCAAAATTGCATTCTCGGGGATCCCCAACAAAAGGGAGCAAAATCAGAAGTGTTCCCCAACAAAGGGGAACAAAATCAGAAGTGGCTGCCTCTCGGGGGCCCAAATGAGGGCGGAAATGCTACAGCACCCCTGCATTCTCGGGGGTCCCCAACATAGGGGAACAAAATCAGAAGTGGCTACGTCACCCCTACGTTCTCGGGGGTCCCCTATAGAAGGGGACGGAAACAAAAGTGGCCCACAAAAGGGCGGAAGTGCTACGTCAATCCTGCGTTCTCGGGGGTCCCCAAACAAGGGGACAAAGTTAAAGGTGGCCCACAAGTGGGCGGAAGTGCTACGTAACCCCTACGTTCTCGGGGGTCCCCGAAAAGGAGTTCAGAAGTGGCCCGCGCCGGGCTCCTCGAAAAAATCCCATACTGGGGGTCCTTAAGGGCGGTCCTTAGAAAAAAAAATTGGTCTTGAAGGACCACCTTGCCTCACCAGGCCAGTGGAAAAAGCCCAAAAAGCCCCTCAGAGTGGGGGGACAAGATCAGAAGTGGGCAACAAGTGGCCCGAAAGTTCTAAAGCCTAGTTCTTTTGTTTTTGGAGGTTCTGAAACCTAGTAAAAAAAACTGTTTAAAAAAAACTTTTTTTACTAGGTTCTGAAACCTAGTAAAAACAAAAACTTTTTTTTGCTAGTTTCTGAAACCTAGTAAAAAAAAACCTTTTTTTTACTAGGTTCCCGATACCTAGTAAAAACTAGTGAACCTAGTAAATTGTTACCTGGGAAAAAAAAATTTGAAAAAAAAATTTACTAGGTTTACTACAGACCCGTCGTGCAGTGGAAACTATCAGTGAAACAGGCATGCCACTAGTTGCTTTTTGGGGAAGCAGATTCCAGCCCTGATGACCAGAATCTTGTTACCCAAAGGAATGCTTGCCTAACATCACAATGTGGGCTGACTTTGCATGCTATGTGTTAGGCTTGTGGCATCAGTCTGCAAAGAAACTGATTGACAGAAGATCAATGCAGGGCCTCAGAAGGGACTCTGTCATTGGGTGAACGAATTCAATGGCTTCAGGTGCAACATACATCCTGGCAAGATAAAAGAGAGTACCAATACACCAGCCACCAGACATGGGTTGGTAGTGTAGTGGACCTGTGTAATATTGCTGCCGGCATTTCTGACTTCACAGAGTGCAGCGTCTGCCCTGTGCCCCATGTGATCATGCACTGCCTGTAGTGGCATGCAAGGCAGAGAAGATGGATACAGGATGGTGAGCAAAACTTGCGTGCAAGATGCACAGCTTTCTGCACTTCGCATGTAGTGAAGATATTGGTGCAATTTGACCGCGAGTGACATCGAAGGTTGGTATGTGGAGATACACATGCAGATTTTCTGTGAAATTGCGGGCCTGAGTCTGAGGGGTTCCCCAAAGGGGAGACACCTGAGATAGGTTCGCATTCTAGTGCCAAAGGAAGCACTTTGCAGCAGCCTCAAATTCCTGCCCTGCCCCTGCCCCTGCCCCTGCCCCTGCCCCTGCCCTGCCCTGTCCTATGCGAATCTGGTGAGTGCTAGTATAACATGGTGTGCTCGGCCGTTGGTAAGCACTGGAATACAGAAAGCACGATTTGAGGCCCATAAATCGTGTCTCAGGAGAACGGGGGTGCCAGCAGCAAACCAATATGTACATTCTGCAACAACAATAGCCCATCACGCCCTACTGCCTGCCATGGCTACTGCTGCTGATGTGGCTGCCGTAGCCAGAGCTAGGTAACGGCGCGTGCGGTGCTTGGCGGTCAAGCTCGTTACATTGGCCCAATATCTCCTTCAGGGCAACCATTTGTGGCAGCATGGCCATGCTGCCCGTGTTGCCCCCCTCCTGCCCAGCAGCTCCGCTGCCGCCATTGATGGTCAGGATCCGCGAGCCCTCCATGGGTTTGCCAAGGTTCTTCATCACAGTGTCTACCAGTGTCTGCTGGTTGACCCGTTCCCGCAGTGCCCGGGCCTCAGTGGTCAGCTTGTATGCCGCCACATCAGCCTCCAGGTTCTCACGTTCCTGGATAGCCCGGGCCAGCGACAAGCGCTTGGCCTCCATCTCCTCCTGCTTGGCCACCAGCTCCGCCTCCTTCTGCAACAACCGCAGTTCGTTGTCGATGCGGGTCTGCTCCCGAATCATCTTGTGCTCCAACGCCTGAAGCTCCAGCGACTGCTCCACCTTCTGCTCCGCACGCTTCGCCTGCCGCTTGGCGAACTCTTCCGCTTCCGCAAGCCGGGCCTTGGCCTTCTGAAGAACCACCTGCAGCCGGGCAGTGGGGGGCAAGCAGCGGGTGAGGGCAGAACAGGGTATCTTCATGGACCGATTGCTGAGGCATGTATTGTGAAGTGCTGGGGCAAGCGGTGTACTTGGGCTTGTGATGTGCAGTACCGGGGCATGTGGTGTGCAGGGCTGTTGCAACCCCCCCCCTGTACGGGGCAAAATTTTTCCACTGTACGGGCCACTGTGCGGGGCGGACCATTTTTGGTAAAACACCCTCAGCAGGGCATTGCGTAGTGACCCCAAACCCCAAAATATGTCCATTTTTTTTGGGAAAATCCAAAGCTCTTCAGAATCCATACCACCTGTAAGCATTAGTTTAGCAGAAACATGTCATACCCTAGTTGGTACATGCACACACTCGCAACTGAAAGGACGGGGGTTCAAATCATCCTCCTGCTTTTTTCGGCGCTTCTGGCGCTTTTTCTAGTGTTTTTTTCTCACCATTACAAGTGCAGATGACATGCATTGGACACAATCACAAACAACAAAAAATCTTTGTCCACAGGGCCCGCAAGTCAGAACTCCATTGTTGTTGTACAACCCATACTTCCCGTACTTTGCTACACGGTCATCCACTGTGATGGTCTTCAATGTCTTTGGTTTCTTTGCTTTGCGCAAAGGTTTCACTGGTTTCACTGGTACAGTACGCGTGGCAGTAGTAGTGGCTGAACTTGTTGCTGTAGCAGTACCAGTAGTAGTACTGGTTGAAGTAGCAGACCGACTGGACGTTGACCCAAAAAAAAGGTTTGGCCGGGCTTGGCGGACACACAATTCACAAATAACCCAATCTTCAGCACACTCAGGATGCTTCTGTTGAAGGGTACAACGATCCAACTCGCCCAAAGACAAAAAAGCAACAGTTTCAGCATTCTTGGAGTGGCATACATTACAAGGCATAGTCTGGTCAAGAGCATAGGGGAGGGCAGGAAAAAGAGACAAATGGGTGCCCAAAAATAGCCTATTTCTGTGGTATGGTTCTGAGAACCCACTGTACGGGCCACTGTTCGGGGCAGTACGGGGAATACGGGATTCCTGTACCAGGGGGGGGGCTGTTGCTGTTGTATGTGGCAGTAGGGGGGCATGTGGAGCACCTGGTTTTCAGCATCCTTGGTCTCTTCTTCGCGGTCTGCCTTCTTCTTGCGGATCTCGGCATACTTCTCTGCAATGTGCTTCTGAGCCTTGGCGTGGTTGGTCGCCTGCTCGGTCTGCGCAATGATCTGCTCCTCGTTCGCCTGTTGGATCTGGGTTGTGATTTCGTCCGGGAGGTTCACCGAAAGCGCTGCCAGCGAGATCAGCTGCAACCCGGCACGAGAGATCGCCTCTTGCACCTGAGCTGCAAGGCTTACAACACTGCTGTGGCGGCCATCCACGAAGCCTCGAACCTCATCTAAGAGGCACTGCATTCGGTTGAAGACCTGCGGGTGATGCACTGCAGTTAGTGGCGCTACAACGGCATGCATGACTGGGCAGGGGCATGCATCCGTGGGGGCCGCAGTGGCGTGGAACAATGGCGGGCATGCGTTCGCAAAGCTGGCATTGCATGCGTCAATGGAGCTGCAGGGGGCATGCGTGGGTGGTGCTCGCATTGCATGAACGGAGCTATAGGGTCGTGCGTGAAGCGGCTGTAGAGCATGGATAGTATGCGTAGACCGTATTTGCGTGCGTCAATCGGGCTGAAGGGTCAGCGTTCCAAGCACCTCCCGCAGGCCTGGTTTTGCACGCCCTCATGCATGCATGCTCCTGCGGTTCGCACTCATGCAGCCTCTGAAAGCCAATTCGTACCTGAACCGCAGAGAAATCACTGGGGTCCCATTCGGAGGCCATTTTAAAAGGGGATATCGTCGGTCAAGGGGGATGGGGGTGAACGACAGGGAGGGGGATGGCCCGAATTTTTCCGAGTACAAAATTGATGATTCCCCCGAGGATGCGTCTGTTGGATGGCACGGGCATAGGTTTTTGGGGTTTTGCAGAGGTGGTGGTGCGGGGTTGGCACGAGGCCATGGTTTTGGTTTGTTTGCCTTTGGCGGCGCCTATTGGCCTCTCGTCACTGCACATTCCGGCCGGACGGGTCTGAACATGTTTTGGTTGTGTCAACAGAGTCCCTGGATGACTTGTCCTGTTTGACTACTCCAGGGTCGGCTGTCCCAGAGACGGGCTGTTGCCTGTGTCGTTGACCAGGTGCATCCAGATGCACACTCCGAGTCCATGCTGGGTTTGCCGACTCCGGAACTGACTTGTGCGCGCTGGGGTGTGCATCTGCAGGATAATTTTCCTGTCAGGGGCTTCTAACAACCACAATGATTCTTTCCCTTTTGTCCTTTCCTTTTCCTCCTTCTGCGCTCTGCTCCATTTTCTGCGAGCGCAGTCTGACCTCCCCTTGTGTTTCCCTTTCCCCCTGCCCAGTTTCCTCTGGGCTCTCCATGTTCGTCCTGTCCTGGGGGGTAAAGGGGGGCGGGGGAACGTGCTGCTGTGGGGAGGGGGAAGGGGAGGGGGAGGAGGGTTGTCGCGCCATGTCCCCTCCTTCCCCTTGAGGAGGAAGGTCCTGGCTCAAGGGGGCTCCTTGTTGGGTGATCTACTTGGTGCTGGTGGCCCAAATATCACTGTCTGTCCTGGGCGTAGTTTCATGCTGTTTGCTGGCTTGATGGCCTTAGCTGGTGCGGAGGTGGTAGACCATGCACGTAGAGCCCGCCGTCAGACTCAGGGTTAGGGACTGGGGCTAGTTCCCCTTTGTACATGTCCCCGCAGTTGGGGCAAGGGGGGAGTCTGCGCCCCCCTCTCTCCCCTTCCTCCCCTGTCAGGTGTCTGTTGGCCCATCACCCCGGGCCCGCAGTCCCACAGGCATCATTGCTGGGCTGCCCTGGGCTGTTTTGGGTTTGCCCTTTGCTGTTGTTGTGTGGGTGTGCGTTCCGCCGTTGCTAGTATCAGTGTTGTGCGGTGTTGGCGTTGTGGTTGTGGTTGCTGCAGCTGAGGCTGGGGCATAGCGGGGGGGGTGTCTATTCCGAGTGGCGTCAGCGTTGTGGTTGGTGATGTTGCCTCCTGTGGCACTCGCAACCAAATCAGTCCCAACATCCGAGTGCTGATGGGGCTGCAGGCGCCATCGGTGACCCTGTCCCCCAGTCCCTGGTTCACTTGTGGTTCGGTCGCCACCAACATCAGTGCCCCACCACTCCGCAGTCCTTCCCACCTCGCCGTGCAGTTGCTGTGGTGTGCGGTATGGGTAGACCCTCCCCCTGTTGCTGTATGCATTAATGTCCATATATTTTCATCCCCAGTTCAGCTGCTATGCTATTTGCTCGGTTTGGTTGGGCCATGAGTCCCACTGGGTCGTCCACGATGAAGTGTATCCCTTCTCCCACGATAAACATTTCCGGTGCCCATACCCTCCCCTCTGGTACCCACACGCAGCCAGCCACTAGCTGCACCAGGTAGACTCTGTCTGGTCCCAGGAGGTACATTCGTGTTCCTCCATCCAGGTAGTCTCCTGTCCATGTCTTTCTCCTCTTTTCCCTCAAAACTCGGTCCTCCTGTAGCTTCAGTAGGTCTGCTGTGTACCTCCAGAATTTCTCTCCAAAGGTCAGTGGTTTGATCGTGTTTGCAGTGTATCCCCGTGGTGGGGGCGCACCTGTCGGCTGTGGCTCCGCCTGTCGACTTTTTCTTGTTCCCCACAGCCCCAAACTCCACGTGTGTTCCGGCCCTCGGTTCCAGCTATCCTCGTAGGGGGAGTGCCACAAAGGCTGAGTAAATGTGATGGTTGGTACTTCCGGGGTGGTTTCAGTGTTCAGGAGGAAATTGTCTGCCTTGCATGACAAGGTCAGATTGCGTGGACCGGTTATAGTTCTTCCAAAACCGTCCCGCACACTCGGAAAGACCTGGAACTCGGTTGGCGAATCCTCGGGCTTCGTGACAATGATGTTGTCCACGTCGTCCTCTTTGGCCTGGGCCTGGGCCTCCCCGGCCGCTGCGCTGGGGAGTGGCTCCCCTTGGACCGGGACCAGGGGGCCCGGGTCGCCCAGGTATTCGAAATCGTTGTCGGCGTCTTCTGCACCAGCAGCAGGGGACGCAGTGGCTTCGACGGAGCGGAGTTGCAGGGCATTGATGGCGGCCACGTGCTGCTTGACTTTGGCTGTCAGCTTGTCCTCCACAAAGGTCTGGGGCAGCATCTCTTTACCCGCAACCCTGACGTACATTTTGGGGTTGACCATCTGGACCCAACACTCGGCTTCGATGGTGATGCTCATGTTGTCCAGCGTCTTGGCCCTAATCGTGTGGGTATATCGTTGCTCGTTCTGGGCCCAGGGCCCCGCTATCTCCAGCCCTGGGTTTGCCCAGTGGAAGCCCTGAGATATGGGGAATGTGTCAGGCAGGGCAGGGCAGGGGAGGGCAGGGCAGGGCAGGGCAGGGCAGGTGACAGCGGGGGTTGGGGGGGATGGCACAAGCAGTACAACACAGGGCGGGGCAGGGGGCAGGGTGGCATGGTGCAGGGCAGCACAATGGCACATTCAGCAAGGAGGTGGTCGATAAAAATAATCAATATCTCTAAAGAAAAGGCATACCCACTGCCTTTGACAATACAACACCTTCTTCATCCGCCTTAGAAAAAAAAAGGATGATCACTATGTATCTTTTTACACAGCGTTCCTTCTGTTATTCTTTTGCTACAGAACCGCGTTTGCTACGAGTCATCTTACCTCCAATAAAAATGAATAACTTTTCAGAACTTAAAACCAAACATCATGCATGATAACAAGGAGTCCAGGCCATCGACCCTGGAGTCCTGGGCGTATTGTGCAGAAGATGGGCAGTCAAGCGGAAGCACGTAGTTGTTGATATTGGCCAGAGCGGCGTCGCCCAGAGTTCCTGTTGGAGACTTCCTTTCGGCGCAGATGGATGAGATCTCGTGCTTCTGATGCCGGAATGTGCTGATCCACAGGATGGGGGGGGGGGTGTGATTTGCCGAACCCACCAACGTTCCCTGAAAACCCACCAACCCAAAAACTGCCCACCTCCAAGGTGTGGGGGGGATCACCACCCACCCACTTTATGGATGCTGTTAATTCCTGAAGGCAATACATATTGATACGGACATGGGCCCAAAGAGCAAGAAATACGCCACCCCCATGGGAGTGGGGGTACGGGGTGCTGGATCAGTCACCAACCCAACCAAGATTTCTGAAAGATCCCTCCACCCCCACCCGCACAGGGAGTGCCAACCACTAAGCACATCTCTTTTCTGGCATGAAACTTGCATGATGCAACCAAAAGACATTGCCATGGTTTCCTGGGCCGAGGGCATGCCATAGCCTCTTGAGCTGCAGTCCATACATCAGACAGGTGGCGCAACATGACGTCCAACACACAACGGGGATACTCATTTCCCTGTCTCCCCAGGAGCACATGATGGTGCAAAACACGGGGGGTAGCAAGCTCGTCCATGCGTACCATTCAATAAACACATCTGCTCCGGCGCCCTTCTACGAGCACTGCATGCAACATGGCGGGCGGGTGGCAGGCCTGCAGGCGGCTCAAACATTTAGTCCTACTTTGACAAATTGTGGCATTCAGAGCAAAGGACCATCGATTACGAGCCTCTGGTATTAAGCAAAGACCACGGGCCCCTTGCCACCTTTCATCGAGAAGGGGAGAAGCGCCCGTGCCCACATCCCTTGCGCCCCGGCCCATTTATGCGAGAGGAGGGAGGGAGGGGCCGGATGGAAGGGAAAAGCGGTGTGTGTACAACAACAGCGGTGTCTGTACTCAGACTCAAGCAACTCAATCTCAATAGGCGTCCCGTGCCCCTCCCGTTTGCCATTCCTGTGCATGCTCAGTGTAAACGCACGGCCTCCGATACGAAGCGGGGGTCGCATATGTTTGTTTTGGCCGAGTGGCCTCTGTGCAGCGGCGGCTGTGAGCAGTGTCTTGATGTCGTTGGCGCGAGACGATGCAATGAAGTGGTGGCAGAATTGTGAAGCAACACGTTGTAAATCACAGGTCTGCCAAGTGGGACCTGCCGCAAGGGCAGATCACCAGGACAGCAGCAAAGCAAGCCAACCTGCTTGCAGATCACTGACGACGAGCCATCAATAAACATGGCGCAGTGGTTGTACGGCACGTACACCAGCCGGGGCTTCGCCAACTCCATGACGCCCACATTGACCTCCTGGACGTACGTGATGGTGCTACCGACGCGGCGGCCTGTCGTGGTGGCCTCGAAGTTGTTCTTGGCCAAGTGGATGGGGGCGCGGATGACCCAAGTGCCCGGCGGGATCAGGACGACCCCACGGCCCATCTCCACAGACTCGCAGTGCGACGGCACGTTGTACGCGAAGCCAACTTCGCTGGGGCCCAGGGTCACGATGCAACCGCCCTCGAACTCATGATACCTGGTCAATGCAACGCGGGATACCATCGATCTCGGAGACCAGCGAATCCCTCATCATCCGATCTTCACCCCAAAAGACACTGGTAAAACACATCAGGCACTGCCCGCAACCCACAAAAATTATTTGCACACATTCAGCTTACAGACCACAGACACACACACAACACTCTCTCCTCCCCCCCCACCCTGAGCCCAACCCAGCTCCCTCCCTCCCTCCCTCCCTCTGTCGCCCACATCCTGGAGATCTGTAATTCAATTCAAAAAGTTGCATTTGCAATCGCAGACTGCCTTCCCATGAGGACACGAGGCCCCAAGCGCCCCCAAACCTCCTCCAACCCCACTGCTCGTCAAACGCCCAGGTCTGTTGCGGCCAACTGCTGCCTTTTTGTTACATGAAGAGTATATCAAATGGGTTGGTAGGTCTGCCTGCCTACTTTTGCTCGCACATCAGCTTCTTCATTTCCTTCAATGGAAACATGCGACGGCACCCACGCAAACCTAAGGGAGCCCTCATACCTGTGCATTTAATTTTTTCTGCGCACTAGGTCCAAATGTTCTATTGCCCATGTGCAGCATTTCCAACCCTGTTGCTCCCACCACAACACCCATTGCGTCAACCCTTTGTATGAGTACTCGAAATCTGTCACCACCACCATCCTTGTCCCTCACTCTGCCCGCTACCACCTCTGTAATGGCACTAGACAAGACAGGAGCAGTACCCGCTGGCCCGCGAGGCGGCATCCTCGCTGAAGGAAATGGTGCGCTCCACAACATAGGGCCGAGGCTGCAATCCGTGGCACCGATACGCGTGCTTGCCCGGCAGCAGGACGTACAAGAGCCCATCACGCATCGCAAAGTCGATAGTGCCCGGCTTGACCGCGTGGCCGACGCCGAAGACGGAGGTACGAGGCTGTTTGACCGGAATGCCAACCTGCTGGAACGTCTCTTCGATGTTGTCCGCGTTGAAACGCGCAATGTACCCCTCCAGGGTGGGGTCCGGGATGCTGGCGATCAGCTCAGGACCGCTGCGGCCGGGTTTGCTGGGGAGGTTGATGTCGTCGGAGGGCCCAGCGAGATGGGCTTTGCCAAGGCTGTCACGCTTCTGAACTGGGATGAAGCCTGGGATCTCCATTTCGTGGTGGTTGTTCATGGCCATTATTTCGGCTTCGGTAAACAAAACTGCAAAATCTGCCACACTGATCTGCAGATGGTGCAAGAGCACGGCTTTGGCACAACAGTGACACACAACTATCGCCACATGGCTCAAACGCTTTGGAGCTTCGGAGCACCATCAATTGGAAGCTGGCCGACGGCCCGTGCAAGCTGACTGAGTCTCGACGGCGGTTGGAGGCTGACTGACAGCGGCTGGCAGCTGGTTGGAACCTGCCATGCACACGGTGGTCTTGGTCTTCATGGAGCCCATGGGGGTGCCCACCGCCTGCGACCGCCTGCGACCGCCTGCGACTGCCTGCGACCGCTTAAGAAAATTTTCGTACACGTCTACAAATGGCATAACCCATACACTCACTCCCCCAATCCCTCCAACCCGCCCGGCCTCCCTCCCTCCGTCCCTCCAAGTGTGCCATGCATTAACCCATTGAAGGAAAGACATATCACAATTGTCTCTTGCACTAAATAGTAGCATTGCCAATGGCTTGTTGCCTGCCTCATTGTCAACTCAAGTGGCTGGATGCAGGGAGCCTTGGCCTTTTGCCACTTGGCACGATGAACACGCACCTTGTTAGCTTCCATTGGATCTGTCGCTTGCCCCTTTTGTTTGGCCGCCTTTTGTAGGGCATTGCGCGTGCGCTCATTCCTATCTTTTCAAACATTCAAGATGCCTTGCAACGCCGGCGACCTTGAGACGGCCTATTGGTCATTGTATCCCTCTTCCTCGGGTGCTAGATGGCTATCAAAAGAACGCAACAAGCAACCACCGGTGGCACATCAAATTGTGAAGCCAATGGAGGATACCCAGTTTTGCGCCAAGCTTTTGCATGAAGGTCACAAAATACTTTTTGGGCCTCACGTGCACGAGAACGGACATCAATAATGAGAATAGGAACCGATTTGCCACGGCAGCAAAATTTGGTCCTTTAGACCCCATCGTCACTTTTTTTCACAGTCATGACGTCATCTAACTATGCCATTGTTACTTTCGGGTACAAAACCGTTTTTTCGGTTAAAATAAAAATGTGGTGAAAACTACGTTCATGGCAAAGAGCACGAGAAAATATGTGTGTAGACGGGTCACAAGCCGTAGTACAACTGCGTGGAGCCCTTAAAAGGGGGCCAAAAAAGGGCATCTCAAGCGCTTGCGACCGCCTGCGACCGCCTGCGACCGCTTGCGACCGTGGGCACCCCCCATTGGAGTCCTCTGTCAATCTCTCTGGAGCAGAAACACTGAGCATCCCGCCCTTTGCTTTCATGACCAACCGGTGCCAGGCATCCAGGCGGCACCTGCACGGGCTGTTGTGTTCACAGCCCAGGCAACACTAATAGTGCAGCTCTGCTGGGTTTTGGTGTGCTTTGTCTAGTTGCATCACTGTGAGCCTCGGAGAAAAGGTGTGTAAACACGGCCGGCCAACACAGAGGTGAAAAATACCCCCCCAGCCCCCCATGCCTACACCTGCCAAAACCAGAAGACGAGGGTGTTGTGTTGTGTTGTGTTGTGTTGTGTTGTGTTGTGTTGTGTAGTGTAGTGTTGTGTTGCGTTGTGATGTGTTGTGTTGCATTGTGATGTGTTGTGATGTGATGTAATGTGATGTGATGTGTTGTGTTGTGTTGTGTTGTGGATCAAAGCGATGGAGGCATGCAAGGGTTGTGCAACAAATCATGCACCATTTCCACACTCGTGCCACAACACAACACAACACAACACAACACAACACAACACAACACAACACACCACAACACAACACAACACAACGCAACACAACACAACGCAACACAACACAACATAAAAGGAAAACAACACAACAAAACACAACATAACAAAAGGAAAGCAACACAAACAACACAAAAATCCACAACACAAAACAACACAACACAAAACACAACACAACGCAACACAACACAATGCAACACAACACAAATTCTATAAGCAAATTCTATGTTAACACAGGCCCAACACGGGAGGTGAAAAATACCCCCCCCCCCTGCCTGTTCTCCCTCGTTGTTACCCTTGCACCCCACCACCATGGTCCAAGTCCAACCACCTACTTTGCTTCCGGGTACAAAACTGACTCATGTGTCGAAAAATGTGCGCATTGTATTTGCTGCCTCACCAGGGTCACCAAAAGTGGAGAGCATCAAGGCTGTCAAGGCTGTATAACCCTTGCTGTTTCGGGGTCTCAAAAGCGAAAAGCATCAAACTGGCTGCAGCATAACCCTTGCTGCACGGGATCTCCACAGTAGAGAGAGGTAATTTGGATCCACAACGAACCGGGTCCGCCACTCCCCTCAACAAAAGCGTGGTGTTGTCAAGGGAGTTGGACGGCGCAAGGCAAAGAGCAAGCTGATCACATATGCATATGAGCTGTACGGCGAGAAACACAATGTATCATAACATACACTTCGTGAGTTCACACCACAACTATTGCTATCGCTGCATCTTATCCAAAACCAAAGTAAACCAGTGTTGGACTTGTGCTTACAAGGAGCCATCGAGCCATTGCCAATGCTATCGTTTAGCGCGAGAGACAATTGTGATATGTCGTTCCGTC
This sequence comes from Eutreptiella sp. 'Long Island Sound 2002', assembly GCA_964036045.1. Lineage (NCBI taxonomy): Eukaryota > Euglenozoa > Euglenophyceae > Eutreptiales > Eutreptiaceae > Eutreptiella > Eutreptiella sp. 'Long Island Sound 2002'. The sequence goes on from OZ038383.1 coordinate 20,613,150, forward strand.
AATGGCTTAGCGCTAGCACAGCTGTAGGGAGGGAGAGATTGCGGATGGCGTAAGGAATGGAGGAATCGAGGGAGGGCCATGCCATTATTAGACGCGTACAAAAATTAACTTGACGGTTGCAGGTGCTGAGCACCCCCCATGTCTCTTGACAATGTTCACCTCCCCAAAGGTAGATCCACCGCTGTAGTAAATGTTCTTCACTTGGTGCCGAAGCCAGCCATGAGGCAAAGGCCATTCGAGCTCCTTGATTAACCGATTTACTGCACTAGCGAAATTTGGTTTTGCTGGTCCCCAAGAAAACAAAGGGAATTAATCTTCGCCTTTTTCATATTCATGACGTCATTTGCGTATGAAACCGTTGCTTTGAGGTAAAAAAACGGGGGTTTTTGGTGAAAATGAAAGTACTTTCATGGCAAAGAGCAAAAGGAAGTATGTACATAGAGGGGTCGCAACCCATTGTACACTTATCCCCCCCCCCCCGACTGTACACCCAAGTTTGAATTTTTTTTGGGCCTAAGCCCAGCCAAAACAAAAACTACAAAACATACACGTGGGTCATACTGCAATGTTACGGCAATTGTGCTTGATGCATTGGAGTTGCGCCTAGCCGCGGCTGGGTGGCTGGGAGGCTTTGGAAACCCCCCGCCCTCCCCCCCCCCCCTCCCTGGCTGGCTGGCTGGCTGGCTGGCTGGCGCGCCCCCGGAAAACCGCCAAAATACGCAGTGCACCATTGTACCGCCTCTTCTCACGCATGGTATGGGTATGGGGATGGGTTTGCAAGGGTGGGGGGGTCGGCCACCTTTCAAGAACACCCCTACCTCATACTCCAAGGTGCCTTGCCTTCGGAACCTCCCATAAAGACCACATAGAATCACCGCATTAGACGTATGTTCAAGTGCAAATGTTGTTGTTACCGATGTAAACCTCAGAGTACACAATTGTCCTCAATCCGAAATATATACCATCCATATTGCAATATATATCCCAAGGCACCTTTCCAAAGAACACCTACGTCTCCAACTCCTCATTCCGCGACATGTAACCCAACACAAAGTCATACACCTTTTGGGTCAGAACATAGTAACCTTGATACTTGTCATGGGAAACAGGGATGTCATCATGCACCACATTTGCAAAAGGAATTGTTTTGTTTTACCACACAATTTTACCACACAATCCATGGATCGGTGACATCATCTTGAGATCTTGAGAGCAAGGGTGGTGAGGCAAACATGCATGTACAAAGCAATGGTGGTTGGCTAGGTGGCTGGCTAGGTGGTTGGCTGGCACGCTGGCGCGGGCCGGCCGGCCGGCCGAAACCCCCCCCCCCTCCCCCCCCCCCCCCCCTGGCTGGCGCAGCTCCATTCAAGCCTTTGTTTTTGTATAATGTGCATGAGTGTTGTGGGTGTGTAATGCAGCCAACAGAAAATGAATCCAAGAAAAATTGTTCAAGGCGCACCCGTTGATCGTTGATGTTGGGTGACATCTTGGTTGGGATGAAACATCCACGGGACCCCCCATGGCAACTTGTTAATAAAAAATATTCCACAACCCACTTGAAGATGTGGTGTGACGTGCAAGGAAACACAGAGCACCGAGTAATCTGGAGAAAAAAATTAGCATACCTTTGTAAGGTGACGTGCACTGCAAGCAAAAGCAAACAATTGTCCATGAACCTTCTTCAAATAAAAAGTTTTCAAAAGGTGTAATTCCCAACGACATACTCCATGAACCCTCCTTTGTTTGTTGAATTTGTTGAAACCGCAGCCGTTGATGTTGTGTGACATGTTGAAGGGGAAGCAACGATTGATGAAAATTTGTTGCAAAAAACATCGCAAAAAGCATATCCGTGCCATGCAACAAAAGGCGAACCAATGAACCATGTGGACTTCTCACCAAAAGAATGTTCGAACGAAATCAAGAACCAATGCACCTTCTTGAAAAAAAAGTTCAAAGCGCAAATGGTGATGTGGTGTGACATCCATGCAAAGGGAAGGCAAAGAGCCATGAAACTTCTTGGAATTTTTCTTTTGGCCACCACAAGCAGTATCGAAGGTGGCTCACAATTAAAGGACAAGTTAACACCAAAGTATTCATCTTTTATGCCGAAGAACAAGGAACGAAACGCGTTCCATGGATGCGTTGGAATTGAATAGCCTTTGAAACGGTAGTTTAAAGATGCAACTGTCCTCCACAACTTGTCATTGGTTCATCACCTTCAATTCCATGAACACCATGAAGTTTTTGGACCACTAGCATGTGCTATATTGTGCCAAGACCTTCGCACACGCTCGCGCGCGCGTGTGTGCAAGAATACTAATATATATATGTGGCCCCTTGAATTTGCGTTTTGCATCGTGAACATTCCCCCGGCATGTGCATGGCTGAACATCGAAGAGGTCTATGAGGCGATGTTGGGAGCTACCATCTAGAAGTGTGGCCGCTTTATTGTACCAAAACCATATTGAGGGTAGTGGACAATTCTCCACACCGTTATAAGCGCAGTTGTTGGACGGCATCAATACGTGGATGATGCCGAGATCTAGTGTGGTTGTGCCATGTGGCAAGACTTTGGTTCTTCTTTTAGCGCACACATGAAGAGGATTGGGGTTTGACACTACCAGAAAGACGGAGTGGTGGCCGAAGTGCTAACGTATGGTGATTTGACTCTCACTGGAAGTTAGGCACGGAGCAATGGGGGGTTGGGGGGTTGGCTTGAAATTGTTCCGTGCCAACCCTTCAAGGGGGGGGGCTCAATTCCTATTTCCTTTTGGAACAAGAGCTGGCGCCGTTCCCAATTGTTTTACATTGTACTGCGTAGAAAAGTTCAAAGTATATTTTGTTTTCAAGAACACATCTTAGATTTTATTTTTGTGTTCTTGCGTCCTATGCTTGCACTCCACATCACCGGGTTCCTGCACGTAAAACTTTCAAATTTATAGTTTTTGAAGCGAAAGGTCCTCTCCACTAGGAAGTGGAGGGCAATATCGAGCGCATTCCATACAACATGGTGCGTTTCGGGCAAGTTGGTCATTGTCAAAGACAAAGGGGAATGAGTGGATCAACCATATAAAGTACACAATCCCCGTGTGTTGGGGAGGGCGAGCAAGGGGAAGCCAGGGTGGTAGAGAGTGGTGAGTCGGTGAAAACATTGTTGTGCAAACATTACCTCCACCTTCTCTACTTGGCACGTTCATTCGATCTAGAGGCTTTGTCGGATTTCAAAACACCTCGTTGCCACATAATATTGTGGAAACATTACCTCCACCTTCTCTACTTGGCGCGTTCATTCGATCTAGAGGCTTCGTCGGATTTCAAAATACCTCCAAACATTCCTCTATGACACATTCGCAAGAGGATCAAAGCCGAATTTGCATGCAGTCAACGAAATCTCCCGCTCCAAGGGGGCACACCGTGCGGCACGTGGAGAATTTTCCATTGACGCTTGCCCCCTAATCCCTTCAGAGAAATGAAATTGATCCCAGTTCTATATGAACCGATCATCCTTCACGAACACACCAAGGGACATGGTCGGAAGCCTTTGCTTTGGTTGGATACGGGGCCCTCGAGCGGAATGCACCATATTTTTTACCACGTTGCCCTTTCAAGTCTCAGCTCTTCAGGAACACTGCAGTAAATTTACTGTACAGTGTACGTGTGCTGATTGCCGCTGCGGCGGGCCGCACCTCAAAGGCCTTTGCCTCCATTTGAATGCACGGCGCCGGATCAATTCATTTCTAAAAGCACCGACATATGAGAGCGAAAAGACATAGAAATTTGATGCACATCAGCTGAGTCTCTAAAAGAAATAAGCTCAAATTTGCAATGGCACTCTGCTTCTTCGGCTCAAGAAATTACGAAATTCGAAATTCTGGTGGATGAAGCTCACCAAAGGAAAGAGTGAGCATTCACGGAGGTACTTACATGAACAGCTGGACCGTGACTTGTCGTGTAAACAAACTGCCTTTGGAACCGACAAACGGTGCCACAGTTGCAGGTTGTAGGCTATTCTCACACATTCCGGGACTTTCTGGCCGGTGTCAGTTTTAATTTTTTGTTCTTCGTCAGGAACCGGCTGGTATTATACTTACACCTGCCCTTGCCCTTGCCCTGGCACTCAATATCCCAACACTCAGCTGTCATTCCCCAATAACAAGTCCCCACATTGTGCGTTGTTGGCAATACCCTTCACTCTCGTTCTCCGTTTCTGCTGTGGGGGGGCTCGGGGGTCCTCCGAGAAGTATGCCACATTTTCGCGCAGTTGTCGGCAGGTCTCACAAATTTTTCGGGCCAGATGATTGTGCGCGCGCGCGCACACACACACACACACTTACAGAGTCACACACACACACACACACACACACACACACACACACACACACCACACACACAGAACTATGTAAAGTTTCCCAAACCAACACCCAATCAACAGGGTACGGCACTAGGCTGAACTAGGCGTCCGTCCGGCCAAAACATGGCCACATAGGCGAGGCACCTTTTTGAGTCACAGGAGTAGGGCAACAGTGCAGTCCATACGAAGCCCCTGAGTGGCAACGGTGACTTTGGCGCCCCCTGCATGTCACCCGCAATCCGCACACGCAACAACAGGGGCGAGAGGCACCCGACCAGTCTAACTGCATATTCTACACAGCCGCGGCATACATGCAACATACAGGCAGAGATGTGCTTGGGGCACCCGTAACCCGGAACACACCCACCCACCCCCGCGTACATGCACCTGCGTACGTACATGCACCTGACGCATGTAGTACAGCAACACAGAAAAGAACAAACTGAGCTCTGCGACGCACACAAATCACACAGCCCCGGAGACGTCACCATAATTCCCGGCAGGTGTCGGCAGGTGTCATCAGTTTTGGCAGGTGTCGGCAGGTGTCACCAAAGATTCTGGCAGATGTCGGCAAGTGGCCAAGTACATGTAGTATTGCTGGAAACCCCAAAGCTCACTCTTGTGTACCCCGTGACTGCGCGTTCCAATGTGCCAACGCACGTCATATGTGCTTTCCTCCTGCCCGAGACAGTGCATCTTGGCGCGTTGGGCACGGCTGGCAAATTCGCACGTTGCTGCCGGCTGGATGAGACGATAGCGCTGGCTGCGTGGCGCAAAAAATTTGTAAAGAAGGCCATGACGACCAAGGCACGGTATAAGCCGGTCGAAGTAAAGGCACATGCATCCTGTTTCGATATCGAATCGTTTCCCGTGTTGCACTTGCTTCTGTTGTCTCGATGCACAAGCATCAGTTGAAGTTGAAGTTGGGGTTTGAGGTGAGACACAGTGCGACGTGTCAAACCCTCTAACCCCCATACGAGCGTCAGCAACAACAAGGACGCACAAGAGAATGAACCCCGGACGCGCCACGACAGGTTCCCTGGAACGGGTCCTCCAGGAGGGTCGCTGACATTTTGCAACAGGATGCAGGATATCTCCCTGAACCGGAAAAGGTATCACTGAGTTGTGCACTTAGAACTGCACTATACCGGTCTCCCCTCTTTAGCATCGGAAACATGAAAAAGGGATTCACGAAGCTCACGGGCGGTGTCAAAAAGGTCAGCGAGGCGACAGTGGTTGCTGTGGGGAAGGTGGTGCCAGACCGACTGCGTGATGATTGGGAAAGCAGGATGGAAGACGCTCATAAGAAGGGATTCTTGACGGAACAGGCTCTCGAGGAAATTCGAAAGGAGGGGGAGAAGAAGGTGGAGGACCTGTTCCCACCCGCCAAAGAATTCGAGGGTCTTGACGAGGAGGTGACGAAACGGTGGTACGACTGGGACAACAAATCCTGGGAAACGGGTAAATGCACAGTGGCGATCGCTAAGGAGCAGTTTGCAGAGGGCGGGATGCGCGTCGCACATTTCATGTTGGTGAAGAATCCCGGGAAAGAGCCTGAACGTTGGGTCGCCAAGCGGCAGAAGGAGGACCCTGACGACGAAACCGTATATGACGCTGACGTGATCATGCAGGCCGCGTGCCAAGCCATTGCCAAAGCGTTCAACGCACGTGTCGGACCTGCCGACTCCGTGGAATTCGTTGATTGCCACACAATCAAGACCGCAAGCGGCACCTGGTGGGCGTGCGAGCCTTATTTGCAAGGAAAGTACATCAAGTACAACAACAATTATGGGTACGTGGACAAAAGAGCTCGGAACACACCACAGGCTTTCACACATTTCAGGTCATTTGCCTGCTGCCATGGTTCCTGTCCGTTCCTGGTTGGCTCAAGTGCTCGTTGGTTGTCCTGGTTTGTTACATCTGTTTCCCTGCCATCTTTTGTGAGTCACATATGGCTGCTGGGAAATCGAGAATCAGGGAGAAACAGGGTTGCACACGGTGTGAGCTCTCGTAACGGATTCATTTCCCTTGTGGGTGGCTTCAAAGGTGCAAGCCCTCAATGATGTATTCTTGCAGCTATGAGTTCACAAATAAAAAGATGATGGTCGTCGATATTCAAGGCGTGGACGACAAATACACAGATCCCCAAATCCACACGGCTGATGGCCAAGGTATTACGCACCGTGCATGTTTGCTTCCACTGCCACGTGTTACATTGCCAAACAGGTGCGGTGATGTGGTAGGTGTTTTGACACAGAAAGCGGCAGGCAGCCCCCAGCCTCGGCTTTGAATGTCTGAACGTTTTTTAGCACTGCGTGGAATTACTTTTTGGCTTCCAAAGAGCTGTTCAGCTCCTTCACGAACGTGTTTGTGGGCTGTGGGTAGTGATAGATGGCTCTGACAAAGCCAAGTGGGAGTACGAGAAAAGTCCGCGACACAAACATTTGTTGCCGAGCAAGAAGTCAATGGGGCCTCTCCAATTTCCGGTTGTTTCCAAGACAACCAGGAAAGGAAAAAAAAGGAATGGAGCAAGCAAGAGCAGCAATTCCCAGCTCAGAGAGCAGAGGCACAAGGTACAACAACTGGGGCAACAGCACAAGATGCCAATAGTGTCAGTTCCACAACAACAGCAGCAGTAGCAGCAGCAAGCACAGCAAAACTCAGAAGTAAGAAACCGTAGGAGGTATAGGGAGTGGAGGAAGGAGGAAATTTGGCAACCGAATTGTACAGCAAAAGTTCAAAAAATACAGAAAAAGCAGAAATGTCGAAACCCAAAAAAACCACCAGCCAGGCAAGGGAAGCAAGGGAAGGCAGGGGATATCGTCGGGGCCCACCTCATACTTTTCCCCAAAGGCAGCAGCAACGAAGTGAAAAAGCAAATCAACAGACAAGGTCATACAGTTTTTGGCCCGTATGGCAGCATCACACCGAAATGCATTGGTGGGGCTGGGAGAGCGCCTGTAGAATCTCACGTTCCGTCCAAAATGGGCGTAACAAGTGGGGGCCTAGGTGCGTCTTATCCTGGGTGGGTGGTGGCATTTTTTGTTGCACTCACTTTCGCGGTCAATTTTCACCCATCCATTTGCAAGCCTCACAATTCATAGTTCCAGCCAATTCCCCAGTTTTCCTTCAAGGCCTCATCGAGATCTTCTCTGTGTTTTGCTCCTGCCCCTGCGCCTGTGTGTTCCTCTGATTTCTTTCAGTAATCGAAGTGTTGGTCTTTTCCTTTTCACTGACCATTTTCTCAAATGTTTTTGTCCATCTTCAAGTTCCAGGGAGAACTAAAATGGCAATGCAACCCCTGCCTTCTTGGGCCAAAATGAAACCGGCGGAACGCCACTGGACGGGGTTCAGCAAACAGTGGTAGTATGCGCAGTATCAATTCCGCCTACCTCGTCTTAACAGTCTCCACGGCCATGCACACTTCCCCACGGTGCTTTCGGCTTGTTTGGCCGGCCTGTTATTATTGGACCACCCAATGGTACGCAACAAGGACCTCTACTCTGAAGTGCTCATTGGAAGCCTCCCTCTTATTGTGCTTTGAATGGGCTGGGTGTCTTGTGACTGGAGTTCACAACATTGCTGCGCGCACTGAACGGCGTGTCCAGAGAACACTCCTGTTCGGACCGTATTTTTTGAGGACTTTATTGTTCGCTGGACACCGGGCGGGGGGGGGGGGTATTTTGGTGTCTGCGTCACCATTTTCCTGTCCCACCCTCCTCCCTGTCCTGGTCTAGGTCCTAGAGTAACTGGTTGTGTACTCATAGAGTCTGGTGAGCACTGATGGCGGACTGGTGGAGTACTGGGCAGTGTAAAATGTCTGGAACGCAGTGCACCGCTGCACTGATGCAGTGCACCACTGCACTGATGTGTCGCCTTTTTTTGGCCTGGAGATGTCTGGCTCTGTTGCCGCATCAGTGGTTGAGAGCAGCCTCCCAATTTCAGGGTCCAGGAACGACCGAATGTGACGCCTGTCAGCGCTGGGACGTGATGCTGCGGGAGTATGCTGCAATCATGAACCGTGCAACAAGCATTCCACTCAACCACAAAGTTGCCATCAGCCAGCCGCCACCTGCACTCTTCTGCTGGAGTTCATAAAAAACACATCTGTCTGCTCTGTCAGCCACCAGTAGCACCTGACATCGTTTTGAGTTGCGCATTAATAGCAGTACAGTAGGCCAACAACCCAGCCGGAAAGCTCATACGTGTCACTGTGTCATGCAGGGTTTGGCATGGGCAACATCGGAAAAAAGGGGATGGAGAGGTTTTTGAAGACTCACTGGTGCAATTCGCTGTGCATGTACCTTGGACTGGAGTTCTGCACACCAAAAATATTGGGCGTCAAACGACATCACAAGCACAAAGACTCTGGGACCCATCACCGTGGCAGTGTTTCTGCGAGCGACCAGGTTGAATTCAAATTATCGGATTATTTGGGCGACCTCGAGCCCAAAAAAGGGGGTGCCACCGCGGATGATTTGGCGTTATTGGGGATTGACGAAAAGCAGTTCAACGCAATCGTGGTCATCTTCCGTGAGCTGGACAAGGATGGCTCTGGGTATTTGGACAAGGAGGAATTGTATCAGATCTTCCAAAAGGCAAAGGTGTCCGAAAACAAGACCACAGAAGCAGAGGTTTCTCATGTGAACTTGACCCTGACCCTGCATTGAAACAAATGTGGCAGATTTGATCCCTCAAAATATTTCCCCCAACAGCAACCCTCCAACGCAACCAAAATTTCCACGACCCTCAACAAGCCTCCCTTGCTCCTTCTATTACGTACTGATCCAAGGGCCAACGGTGTCCGGTTTTTGGGGGAGTATCTGGGGAGTGCCTGTTTTTCTGGTTGTCCATCCAGAGATTCCGGAGAATAAATGTGTTGGGAACTCTGAATTGTGCTGTTGTGTTGTGCTGCCATCCCGCACACCTCCTGTGACGTAAAGCGCTGGTTTCCTGTTTGGAAAGGGCTACAGTGTGACAAACAAAAAAAAGTATGAAGGAAACGTTTTGTCTTTTTCTGCTTCAATGGGCCATATGCATATGTGGTGCCACCACCTTAGACACTGACTTTTTTTGCAAGTGTTTGGCCAATCCACTGCATCACTCCGCTTTGTTGTCGCAAATCGTTTTCTGTGATGGGATGCCATTAGTGTGTAGAAATGGTCGAGACCCCATAAAAGCAGGCTGCACCGGTCTCCCTCTCTCGTACCTTTTGCACCATATGACCTGAATTCTAAAATGGGGCAAGGTCACCTGCACCCCCCACAATAAGCCCATTTTCTGATGTCTGTGGGTGGATGGTGGCATGTGGTTGGTTTCTTTTAAAAACACCAATTTTCTGCCAATGGGTTGTGTCACAGGACAAAAATCCCCTCAAAAGCGGTCCAAGTGGTCTCGTATTGCTTTCACCGCATCAGGCGTCATTTCCGAAAATGGGACAAGGTCGCAGACCCTCCACACACTGTGTCTATTTCTATTGTTTGCTGGCACATGGTTGGATATTGGTGGTTGTATTTTTTTTCAATGGTTGTCTCCCTGCTTACCACAAGCCCGGGTTTTCCTGGTTTTCTGCGGTTTTCATGGGTTTCCGGTTTTTCAGTTGATCGCAACGTCGAGCTGGAGAGTCCGGGGCTGGAGAGGGTGGTTGACGGGTCATGGCGCCTGCAGAAATGGTTCGTGAGGCATGGGCTGCAATGTGTTGGACCTTGCGAGGGGAACCCAGAGGAAAGGTCCGTGTGCTGCATGGCCTTTGCCATGCTATTTTGGGTGGGCACTGATCCAAGGAGCTGCTGGGCCGCTGAGCAACATAATCCAAAGAACAAGGAACCCTTGACGACCTTCAACAACTCTCCGCAGCAATACCTGTGAACTGTTGAAAAGTGGGCCCAACTTTGCAAAGCTGCAAGGCTTTCCAACCCAGCATCCTTCGGGTGCACCCAAAGAACAACCTCATGCCAGCCTGGGCAACCCATCACAGCATAATTCTCTACTGGGTACCGATCCTCTGGAACACTCAATGCCTGTTCCTCCCAACCCTGATGCGCCAACAGCGAGCCCCCCCCCCCCCCAGCCTCTGCGCCAAATGCACCATCCCCCGCCCCCACTTTTAGCCAGCCCCCCCCCCCCCCCCCAACTACAACAACAACAACCCTGTGCGCCAAACGCGGCAAGCCTCCACCCCACCTACCCACCCACCTTTCCAAACATCATGCAATCCTGAAGCTCTACAGCAATTTTCTTTGATCTGTCCCTTCTCAGGCTTTCTTGCAGTTCATCTCACGGATGGAAACAAAAGTCAACGAAAATGGCAAAGTGTATTTCAAAGATTTCTTGCTGTGCTGGACCGGCAATGATTAAGCTTGTGTGGTGTCAACCGCATCCCTTGCCTCGCAATCGCTTTTATTGGAGACCTTGTGGCATGCAGCAACATGGGTGCATTGGCAGGATGGTGGAAGTTTTTCCGCCCCTATTTTTCATCTTGGCATGTATATTTTATTCATTGACAAGCAGAGGCCATCCTCTGTAGTTAGCCGTGGCCATCAACTGACACTAGCCTACAACTCTTGCTAAACGAAGTTGCCTTGCAGGCATCATTCAATGGTGCATTTGGAAGCTAAGTTAACATCCATAGCATCCCCACCTGCGTGTACATTCAACTGTTGGGGCCAGGCCCCAACATCACAGATAGTAGCTAAACCTGTAAATTTCATTGCCGGGTAAATAATGTTTTCAGTGTTGGGGGGGGGACAAAATACTGCGATCTGGGGAACATCTGCGTTACATTTTTTTGCGATGCACAGTTGCAGCAATAACAGTGTGCAGCGGCACACAATTGCGGACAATTTTTCTTCGTGTGTAAAGTATTTTTGCTAGTTCAGGTCGCAAGTATTTCAAGTCATGATCTGGGTTTGTCATCAATCCATTATCCTTTTTGTCTGTTTTATCATGTTGGTTCGGAGCGTTGCAGATGCTGTTCCAACAGCAGCAAAACAACGCAGCGCAAAGTTACTGATTCCTCAGAGTTTGCCCCGGCTTTTCTCTCCTTGGCATTTTGCAGTTTGTTGGATTGGTGCTCTATTGTCATCTTTTGTTTCTGCTGTTGGTTGTTGCTCTGATCACTGTGACCTGATCAGTGTGATGTTCAGAAATTACATTTGTCCAAGTTTATGGCATGACATTTTTTTCAGTGGCACATTTGAAGCAGCATCGCACCGTGCTGTGAGGACACTCTTTGAAACACTGTGGGGAAATCCCTCGAACTACAATATGAAATTTGCTGTTTTGTGTGCTGCATGTGATCTGCGGATGGGTATTTTGGAGCCAGAGATTTAACCCCAACACCAAGAAGTGGTGGTGCACATTGTGGCAGTCTGGCATTGCATGGAGAAAAGGGCACAAATTGACAATTGAGTGACAAATTTCAGGGTCCATGTATTTGCATCTGAGGATCATCACTGGCAACAGTGGGTAATGGGCAAGTCCTCGCAGAGAAGTGCCTTTCTTGGACACCTAATAAGTGGGCCAAATTGATGCTATATGGCTCCCCACAGATGCTCAAATTGTCACCAAATGATGCCCCCGAGCGCCAAGGCCACCCAGCAGTCATGGGAGGTCACCCAAAGATTCTGCTTTTCAACTCATATGTGCCGGGCGGCCCCCATAAGGGGTCGTTTCGTGGCACCTGAACATACCCCCCCCCCCCCTTTGGAGCCATGTAGCACCAATTGGGCCCGCCTCATGGTACAATTTCAAAATTTGACCTTGTGTGTAGCAGCCCCACTAGTTGTTGTCCCACTCCAGGGCTGGATGTTGGATATTCGAATGTTGATGGATGGAGGTCATGTAGGAGATGAGGTGAGATCAAGTGAGAGCAGGTGTCAAGACGGCCAGCGAAGAATTAGACAAAGGGTCCATGGATGGATGGATGGTTTTCAATTTTCAGCATGATCGTCCTAAAAACAGCCCCAAAGCGGCCATTTTTGGACACTGAATCAGCCACAGAATGGGCCACACGGCTGAAAATGGCACAAAATTTGCTGCAGGTGATGTGCATTTGCTTTGCGGTTATTGATGTGCATTTGCTTAGCGGTTGTTTTGAGCTACTTGGACAACGGTTTTCAGGCACAATGTTTTCAAAAAGCGTTTTGTTCTGTTTGTTTGCTGAGTGGTAGGCAAAATACATGTAGCGGAACAGCAAGACTGCTATTTTTGGGACATCATATGCTGGTCCAGAAGACAGAAGACATGGGCTTTGTTCCAGAAGACGTCACACTGACTTCACTTCTTCAGGAATCCCACAAAGCGCTCGCTGTCAGCCCTTCCTCTGCGTATTGCTTTGCGTTGACGCGATCACTGTACACTTCTAAGACACGTCCCCACGATAATCGCAGCATCGTAGGTCGTTGCCAAAGCCAAGTGAGGATCGGCGCCGACCTCATAATGTTTGGCGATTTTACCCTGAGAATCGCTGCTGAGAATCCCACCAGAGTTTTCGAACTTCTGGATGTTCATTGGCGTGTAGATTGCTTTTGAAGCGGTAGGTGGGGTCCCCAGCCTCCAGCTTTTCTTTGGTCACGAGTTGTCTTTTCTTTTGAATGTCGCTGTGGTGGCTCTTTTCGTGAGATTTTAACCAAAGATCCATTTTTGGAAAGCGTTTCCCATGAAATCCCAACTTTTCCCGCAAACCCCCAACCCGGTTTAGTGGTGAACCCGCCACATTTCATAGTATTTTAGGCAGTTCGGAAAACCCTCCAAGCAACTCCTTTTTGTCCTCATACTCCCCCTGCCACAGGCATACATGAAGAGGATGATCGCCATCTTTTGGTGTTCTCAACCTAGTTCATGGGCGCTGCTGCACACCCATAGCTCCGTGCGTGATTGCACGAAGCAATCTACATTCTTTGCGTCCTTAGGTTAAAGAGAAATATGAACACACAATCGTATTGTGTGGCGCACGCGCATCTCTGGTGCTCTTGGCTGCTTGCCTGTGTCTGCCGTTTGGTAATGCGGGCCGATGGTCTAAAAACTTCTCCCAATGGGTGCTAATAATGTTAGATTCTATCGTGTTGCTGAAATGGATACGAATTGGAAGCTCGGGCAACTCCAGTCGATAATAGAAGGCTCGGAATTGTGATCTGCCTAAACCCTAGTATGGTGTGCGCTTTGGGGAATATGATTTATGAATTAAGCGAACCGTGTTAAGTTTTATCATAGATTCTTCGTTTTTGTTATCAATTGTGTGCATTGTGCATGTTGCGGCATGTTACAGTGCAAGTGGAGCCCGCACCTTGTTATGCGTTGCGTTGTCACAATGACACCTTCTGTGAACTTACTAGAACAAAATTCTGTGAAACCCCTTTGCAACATGACGGAAACGTAATGTTTGGCCTCTTCTACTCTGTCAAAAACATGGTGCATAATAAGTAGGAGAAATAAGAACAACTTATATCTAGAGAACAAGAGAAAATTGTGGTGAAAAAGTTGATTGTGCACGCATCTACACACGGTCTAGCGATCAACATTATTGTCATCCAATCCCCTCTTGTTATTCTTTCGGTACCTCTATATCTGGTAGTGTGTGTTCCAACTTCAGTAGAGTGTCTTCTTCGTCGGTTATGATGTAGTTCTAACCTTGCTTTTTTTTTTGTTCCATGCCCCGTCAGTAATCTTTTGGTTCTTTGGTCATCTGCGATGCCAGCTTAGACTGGCAGTATCAATGAATCAAGAAATTTAGGAATTTCCATATTTTGCTGCTTTTAGTTAGCGGGAGGGATTCTTTTTTGGCGTTTCTAGGTACCTTATTCTTAAAGACAAGAGCAAAGACTCGAAGGGTGAATATAAGATTTGGCCTATCATCAGCCACTATAAGCATATTTTCCGTAAGCTGGATACCATCATTAGTGGTGCTCTAGGGGTACTAGTTAAGGACTTTGCTCATTGCCAAGGGAACCTGGACTTCTATGAAATGCAATAGGCAAGAGGTTTCTTGATCACTGTGCATGATGCCTCTAGGCCGGACCCTGAACCTGGGGTGGGTTCGGAACTGGATTCAGAAGACTTGTACCCCAACATTGATAACGATGAGGTTTAGCCTGCCTTCAATGCTATGTCGGATGCCATTAATGAACACCGAGGAAAGCACAAGCAATACCGGAAAACTAGAGGTGTGCCGGTCTCTAAAGAGTGCAAGTTTGAAGACCGCGTGGGCTATAGGTCGGATACCTGTTTTAGTGGAGACCATCATGCATTTTCTTGAGTGGGAGTTGAGTGGTGAGATCTTACATGTTCCAGCAACACAAAAGCATTCCTATGGATAGAAAGCTATCTAGACAAATATCGAGTATGGTAGCAATGCATAAGGAGATGGTGTGGTCTAAGACAGGGATTTCCGAATGTCGGTTGCTCAAGATTGCAAGGTACAAGGCGAACATTTATATATTTTGGCCGGGCATGCCTATTGTAATGGTTGACCGTGGCTCTTGTGGCCCTGTTCCAAATTATATACCAAATGCCAGTACCGTTTGAACAAGATGGATTGTCTATTACTATAATGAAATCTGTTATCCAATGTATGCCGGATGGCATTTTGGTTACACTCAAGACGAGTAACAACACAAGATGGCCTGTCCAATGTATGCCGGATGGCATTTTGGTTACATTCAAGACGAGTAACAACACAAGATGGCCAAACACATGGTCTCCAAATATACCTAGTACACTCAGGAATTTGGTCCTCTCAATGATGCATAAATGTTTCTCTTGGAAGATGTCTAACCACGACATTTACCATAATTTGCAGATGTTAAAGGAGCAATTGTCAACAAGGTATCCAGCATAGTGGTTGGCCACCAGGTTTCGCTACGGCATTTGGAAGCATTTGCAGCCTCACATTTCTAAGTGCAAAGTTGTACAGGACAAAAATGGATCCCCTACATAGCCTCTTTTGTCTCCCTGGGACCCGCCTACCTCTTGCCTTTCCTTCCTGTCGTAGGTGGGTCGGAAAAAACTACTCAAGGTGCTAGGCTCCAAGGAGCCCGCCGCAACTTGAGTAATCCTTTGTTTCTTTGTTCGTTTCTTCTTTTCTATCTTTGAAGAACTATGATGTTGCTTGTTCCGTATGGTTTTCTCCCGAAAAGCAAGCTGACCTCACAGGAAAACATACTCATGTTTCCCCCAAATGCTATTTAAGTTTCTCCTTTTTTGTTTTCATTTCTTGGTGAAATAGTTTTTCAAGCCAGTTTCGGCATTTTTGGTTCTTTATCTAACCGCATGTAACTGCCACCTAGTCATGACATGTACTATGAGCCGGCTTCCCTTTTTAAAACAACGCAGCAAGTTTGCGAAAGGTGGTGTATTTACAATAGCAAGTTTGCACATATTTTGAGGCGACTCTATGTTTCACACACCATCAATGATCATGTAAGGAGTCGTGCTTTGTTGTTGCTTTACTTTCTGTAAAACAACTTGAGTGCATACAAAGGCATAATCATGGAGCCGGTCATGTATCCAAACGAAAGAAGAGGCCGCGTAGTGGATTATCAATGAGGTAGACCGACTAAACGAATCGAACCTTCGCTTTTTCTGTAGGAACACTGTTGTTGGGTTTATTTGCGGTTTGGCTGTGATTGTGTTCATTTGTGGTGTGCACACGAGGAACACCCATGTGGTTCAAACATCTTTTTTTAGATGCGAAATCGTAGTTTTTAGCACTTTTTTTTGCCACAAAAAAGAATTTCGTGCTAAAAAAGAGATTCCGCGCTAAAAAAGAGATTCCGCCGATAGAAAAAGATTCCGTGCTAAAAAAGGAGGTTTTGCGCTACAAAAAAATATTTTTACACGATCATTGCACAGGGAAGGGTTACAAAGAGTGCTAGTGCACCACGCCAACCGATGAGAGGCAATGTCTGTATTTGGCGCAGTAGGTTGCTCCGCCACCTTAGCAAGGGCCCATGTTCACAATTTCATACAGTAGGGGAACTTGGGTTTCGGGACCGACCCAATATGCACCCAGTGGCCCTGTTTCTTTGTTGCCTAGTGCATGCGGTGAGGAGGTACCATATGCAGGGATGTCATGAAAGTGGAAGGTTTGGGTGCATTACCGTCAACTTGTGTTTCCCAACAGCGGTGTCTGTTTGGAGCTTGGGAACCGATGCAGAGAGCTCATCGGAGAGATCACAGGTAATGTCTGAATATTCTAAAGTAAGGTACTGAACCACCTTGGCCAAAGCCCATGTGCACAATTCCACCTGCTTACAAAACAGGGGCTTTCTTTCGCTCGTGGACCAAAGCAGAGAGGTCATTTGAACGGATCATAGGTAATGCCTGGATTTTGTAAAGTAGAGTACTCAGCCATGTTGGCCACAGACCAGGGGCATCATTTCCAGTTTTAGAAAAACCATCATCTCAAGATCCAAGAAGGGACTACATGATGGCAGCTTGAGCAAATGTGTCACTCCTACCGCCCAAGTGGGTTACATAGGTAATGTAGTGTGTAACGCAACAACACGTTCTACAAATGCTCAGCCATCTGCTCCAGTCTTGTTGGCATTCTTTGCTTTGTGCCTTGTTTTTCAGGGTTTGCTGCGGAATGTGGATGATTCATCCGGTGGCTTGCCCCTAGGAAGTGCATTTCTGCCTCCCATCCCCACCCCCAGCTTTGTGTTCTTTTGGTTTCACCAAAGTCCCACTTTTTACATGGCCATCAAAAAATTAATTCTGCTTTTTTGACGGTTTTAAACATGCGAATGACTTTTTTGATTTCTGGTTTTGTTGGAATCTTATTTCTTAGTAGAGAATCTTTTTTTTGGATGCAAAATCTTTTCTTTTACGTGTTTTTGCCCACTTTTTAGCTGTTTCTGCTCATTTTTTTAAGCTAATTTGACTTAAATTTTAGCACTTTTCTTCAATTTTACTGCATATACAAAAAAAAGATTACTCATAAAAAAAAGATTACCCCCACCCGGGTTTGTTGGGCCAAACATGGAATACCCAAAAGGCAAAATGGATCTTAGACTGTGGAAAATGTGGAAATATGGAATTGGCTTTTCAAGCATGTATAAATATTGGTGCCCCCCCTAGCACCCCGGGGATTGAGGGGATGCACAGTGCAAAAAATATTGGTGGCAACCACCCAAGCGAAACCATTCTTGAGTCAAACAAACCATGCTGGCATATTGCCAATGCTCCAAGTTTCCGGCTGCAAACCCGTCTTGGGCGTGATTTGGCCGATGTTGCATAGAATTAAAAAAACATCTGTAGCATCATTTTGCACTGCACATGCGCACTCCGCCTCCGCCTCCGCAGTTGGCTTAGTGCTGAGGCATGCCACCAGATGCCTGCTCTCCTAAATTGTGACCCTGGAATGCCATATTGTACTTGCTACAAGCTGGCACTTACATACGGGATCAAAATACCACCGCGCATTCCGGGCTCTAGCCTGTAGCAGTGATGCTGACAAAAACGCAGGGGACACACATTATCTTTCTACCGTGGAATGGGTTGAACGTGTCACCTGTAGGGACTGAGGGCATGGCCTGGCAGAAATACAGACACAGGGAGGCCCCACCTGGATAGCTGGGAGTCACAGTGCAAAAAATGACACAGAGGACAGACGGGGCGAGAGAATCACAAAACCATTGACATGGCTATTGCCACAGGTTAGAAGATGTACAGCACAAGGCTTCTCAGAATGTCCATGTTATAGTGGAAGGCACTGTGATTGACTTGCCTCAAGGTCAGCACACATTGACAAAAAAAACCTCCCCAGAGGTTGAGCACAGGACGTGCCCAGTGTATGAAGGGTGGTGGTGAGCGTGGAATCACTGAAATGTGTGCCACACTTGCACACCTCGCACTACCAACTCACACAAGAGTAGTGCAGTTTGCACACTGCTCACTGCGTGGCACACCTATGCACACATACAACCACATCCACGGGTCCTTGGACCACTTATGCAGTTCTGACATAAAAACCCGATAAAACATGCAGCATAATATCTACAGTACTCTCATGAATAGCTCCCACTGCAACTGCACATACCAGATATTGCCACTAAACTGCCCAACAGAGGTGGGGCGGGCTCAGGGGGAATCTTTGCACTGCGCGCTACTTTTAGACTAGATTCCCCTGTGAAGAACCCCCATACCGACCCCTTCCACCACCCCAGCTACCCTAACTCAAAACGGTTGCGTACTACCCTCCCTTCGCATCAGATGCCATGAAAATGTCCCTTGCATCTTTGCAGCCCTTTAGGATCCCAAAGAAGAGTACCCGCCAATGTCACAAGGGACAAAGGAAACTCTTTCTACCCATCGAATCTCGGCAACAACACGATTCAAGTAAGACTACACACGATGCACATTTGCCCACCATGCATCCTCAGATTATCAAGCTGCTCTTTGTCTAATGGTTGATCTTCATTTGCATGCTTGTCATCTGCATGTTGATCTTTACCTTCACAATTGCATTCGATGCAGGATGCAAATCAATAGATGCTGATGCAGAGTGCCCACGTTGAGGGCTGCCATAGTGGGGAGAAATCAACCTAGAAAATAGAACATGCGGCGAGTGAAAATAGGTGAAAATGGAAAAAAAATGGGTGAAAACCCAAAAATGCCATATCTGATGCAAAAGAAGCACCAAAATGCGTGTTATCGAACAACAATGATGCCCCTAGTCCCACAAAGTGTGGGTTTCTAGTACAGCGAGATGCCCAAATAGCCGCACTGCGTGCGCACTGCACGCGCACTGCGCTTAAGTCCCCCCCCCCTAGCTTATTGAAACTTTCTTTCCTGCATCCAGATAGATTGCCAACTTGCCTGAAACAGCTCAGTTGTGCCTTGCAACACAAAGCAACTGAGAAGAGTAGAGTAGAGCAGCAGGTGATTTGTGCAGGGCAAAATGGATCGCTTCTCCGCATCTACAATAATCAACACATAGAGTGGTCGTCCAGAAATCTTGTGGGCCTCAATGAAGAGGTCAGGCTGGACCCAACTGACCGGATAATGATCCAACCCCTGAAAAACCTGTCTCAAGACTGGTCACATATAACAACAGACTTTTTAGCAGCAACACTTAGAGGGAACGTTTGCCTGGCGCGCGCCTGGCATCCAAATCAATGTTCCGGCCATCCATCCCAATATTTTACCCTTGTCATGCTGAGCTGGGGGTGCATTTCTCACAATCGCAAAGGCACAAGTCATTCATGCATGATTGGAAGAAGTGGTGGTGAGGGAGTGTGATGACAACATTAACCTTTCTTGGAATCATTGCTTGAGCACCCAAATCCCATTGTGCTAGGCTGGGTGAGAAAATCCCATGCAGACACATGCTCCAAACGGTTGGAGGTGGGACAGTGACCATTGAAACTTTGCCCGGCGTGCCTGGCGCAGTAACGTTCCCTCTTTGACCCAACGCACGGAACATTCACGAAGGTTCAGAGCGGTGCTTTATCTCTTGAGTGCAAGGTTGCAAACTGCACAAAATTGTCGAATGCAGTGCCTTGTCACCACAGACCTAATGATGATGACCCTCTTGTACCCTCCCTGCAGACTGTCCCCGTAGCAAAAACAATTCCTTTGGGAAATGAAAAATTGATGAGCCTTACAGATATATTTTCAAACGAAACTGGTAAATCAGGGCGCCAGCAAGAACAGCCCTTCAGTGACACACAGGCTAATCCCCGACTCCGGCCAGTCGCACCTTTGTTATATTCTTGCTTGGAAAGGGTACAGAGGAGGGATGCTGGGATGGTGGTTGGGTTGCGGTTGGTGTGTCTGCGCTTTGATTGTATTTGACCTTTCCTTAGCTATACCATGGTGATCAGCCCTTGGCGGTCGTATTCTGCGTTACTGGGGTTTCAGCCTGGGGCCTCCAATTATTGAGGCAAATATTACACGTTCAGATGGTCAGTGTCCACCATGAGCTTAAAACCAGCCGAAAGGCTGGACATGTATGCTGTTGAGAAAATAGGTTGGCAAGGCATGCGGTAAGGAGACATGTGAAATCGATTGGCAGTTGGAGTGGGGTTGCTATTGTCGCACGAAACCACACAGTAAAGGAAGAGAAATCCTGTCAACTAAGATGCGTCGTGTGGATTCTCCACTACTCCAAGTGTCCTAAGTCCCGCAGGCTCATGATGACAGAACTGACGTTGGACTGCAGAGCGTCCTTCAACTTCAGGTCATAGTCCGTCTGGTCAGGGATATTAGCGATGCTGAACATCCTGGCCCCCTCCCGGAAACACTGCATTGCATTCTTGAGCTGCTGGGCCTCGTAAAAAGCCATGCCATACTCATTGAATTCATCCGCATCCTTCAACATCTTCACATGGCAGGCGTGCAGCCTCTCCTTCTCCGCCAAAATCTTGAAAGGCTGCAAGAACTTTTTGATGCGTCCATAGCACTCCTCCCGCACAAGCTTGGGTGCAATGTACTGCTGATACACCAGCACAAAGGCCAGATTGCGTACGGTCATGGCACAATTGTGCCTCTTGGAACCCCCACTGGCTTCAGCCAACAAAATTTCTGCATGAAGGCGGCCGCAGTTAATGGCGGAGAATGAAAACACATTATTGGTTGAATCCACAGGCTGAAACTTGTCCAACAAGGGGGACCCCGTTGAGGAGGGCAACAGGCAGCAGCGATGGTCCACGACACCATCCATCTCATCGCTCTTGGCGATGCCCACGGAGCAGCACTTTATGTCATACTTCCAGAAATGATCCGACATGTCACGCTCACTGAAATTGGGCTCTCCCTTGCCTTCTTCTATATTGGCCTCTTCGACCCACTTCTCGCTCGGTCTGGCATGGTACGCAATAGAGGCGACCATGCTGCCAGCCAAGATGGGATCGGACTCAGGTATGAGATACACTTCACTGCGGTGCTCCTCGGGCACTTCAAATAACAAGAGATCACTCCACCGTGTCGCCATATTGTCTGGGGGAATAATGTCCTCCGGGACCTCCACCCCAATCTTTCGAATGCGTTCTACCAGCGTGTTGGTCACCCCACGGACGATGCTGCACGGCAACAGATCGGTCCCAGGCCGCAAAAAATTGTAGGTGCAGCGCGGGCGCCTTGTAAACATGTACTTCACAGCGTAGCTGTGGTGTTCCTTGGAATACGAGCAGCTTTTTGTGGCCATGATCAGTGTTGGCGTCACGAAGAAGCCCGTGAAAGGCAGGATGCGGTACTTCTTACTCGCTGCATCCTCCTCCTCCTCTGTGGCACTCCAATTCATTGCAGTGGCGCAGGTGTCTTTCTGGATGGTGCTGAGGTTGATTGAGGGTGCTTGGGGCCCCACAGCCTCTGCCTTGCTGACCGGATGCCATCCAAGCATGCGTACCACTGCCAGTGCGGCCCTCTCCAAGACCGGCGTTTGGCTGATGACTTTGCGTCGGCTTTCCCTGAGCTTGGCCTTCGTTTCCTCACTCACTTTGGGGATAAGTCCATTCATATTGCTCTCGATGTGTTCGTCTCCAGTGTCATCGACACCCACTTCTGGAGGGAAATAGAGTGTGCTCTCCTCATATTCGTTGAATACCCCCACGGTCTCAAGGTTACCGCTGATGTCGCTCGTGGTCAAACACTCCGAACGGTTCTGGTAGTTTTCCATGCCTGCCTCATCGATGAGGCGTTTGATAAGATGTGCAGATTGTGCGAACTCCTCCATGCCCTCGTGCCACACAGATCGACCTAACGCCTTCAGGGTATGGCTGATGGAGAAGCCCTGCTTTGCAATACGATTCGCAGGGTTCGCAGTGTCAATGTCGTCCTCATCCTCCACCCACCCTGCACCGCAATCCAGGATGATCAGTTTTTCTTTGCCATCATAAAATGTTCTAAAGCGGTCCGTGTCTTTCAGGATTTCCCCAAAATATATCACAAACCCTGGCATCTGGGCATTGGCCTTCGCTGTTCCAACAGTGTCCTCTTCAAGATTGACTTGCAATGTCACGTCCTCAAAATCTGCATCATCATCACAACCCCTGCGCAGCACCTTGCATGCAACTGGGACTGCGAATGCCATTGCCAAAGAGGTATTTACAGCATAAAAAGGCAAAAAAATAGATACACTGTGACAGCAGGAAGGAGGGAGCACTGTGGTGTTGGGGATGAAATGGCTCAATCAACGCTGCTGTGGCAACTCCGTCCCCTTGCGCAAGCATAGCTATCAGGGAAAACAACGGTCAGACGGGCATCCCATGCTTAAACAAGGCGATGCTCACGCACGACAAGCAGGCGTTTCGCCTGTTGCCAGGAACAGCACAATTCTTGCATGCATGACCCAGCCCCGCTTTCGCGCAAGAGGGGTGGTAGTACGGAAGATGTTGTCACTGAAGCCTACATCATAACAAAGGGAAGCAGGTTTTGCGTTCCTCTTTCCAGGATCCTAACCCATTCCTTTGAGGAACCTTGACTGTATTTCGATGGCAAACATATATTCCAACAATGCGCAAAGGTCCACCTTCCTGATTGTTGATCCCCAATACCTCCAACAGACAAACTCTGACCACTCCCTCCCTACATCACACACTGTAGCCGGAGTGCGCCCCTCAGTTGCCTGTGGGCCCACCGCACCGCTATGCGCACACGTGCTTGTGTCCATCTCTGAGTTGCACTTCGACCACCCCAAAAACCATGTGCCGCATTTCCCGCGATATGTGATTGGTGGGGTGGACACTTTTCCGGTGTTGTGCAAGGCCGCCCGTCACCGGTACCAACCCAAGTACAAGGCATATGTCGTGAAATTTCAAGCGTACGTCTCGCACTTGGGTTTGTTCGGTTTTGTGAGTGGGCCACACCCCGGTGCATGCTCTGATGCGACGCTGGCTCGTCGCTACCACCCCACACCAGGGCACACATATCTGGCGGTTGTGCAGATTGAGACACGTCGTTGCCTGCCGCTGCTCATAGACATGAAGGTGCACTATCATTTATGCAAGATGATGCTTGGATAATCCTACAAGAAATGGGACATCGGTCAGCTGTTAGTTTCGCACCCTCTCGTGTATGGAGTCTGGCACCCGTACAAGTATGATGTGACCACCGTCTACAGACTCTTCCAGCCACTATTTAAACTTGTTGAACGGGTTCACACAGGTCTCAAGTCTGGCGATAATGTGCATTTGAGACCTGCGTTGCTTCACATGGAGAGGAGTGTTCTGGGGCTGGTGCTGGCAGCCAAGGATGTCCGGGGGAGGTTGAACACACGGTTACAACATTTGGAGGGGGGGGGTTCGAGACAGGCGTGCCCGAGTATTGTTGCAAGGACTTAAGACCCTCATCTTCTCATATGCCCCGATGCTGTTGAAAATTGGTACACTTGTGCGGGGCTGCAATTGGGATGGCCACAGGGACCTTTCTGGGGGAAAGGCACAACAGTGCCTGCAATTTCGCCTAGGCCTATTCCTTCATGCCTTCGGGGACAATGCTAGGACAAATGAGTATGTCCGTACAACATCACTGGCACTCTTAATGTGGGGGGTATGGCACCAGGGTACGTGTGCGGCCATTCATACAGAGGAGTATGGTGAGACCATGCGAAGCAGGCTAGATGGACAATGTAAGAACGTTCCCTCTGTAACCGACCTTGAGGGGACTCGCAACCTGTACTTGACGATGCCCCCAGTTTTGGGTGGTAGTAAAGTGCCAAAGGGGGTGCTGACTGAAAATTCAGTCAGCCGGATGCGACTCAACCTGATACAGGTGATTCAAAAGGCGGCAGACAACAACCTACCCCTCTCTTTGAGGAAGGGTGGCAAACTGAAAACCGCAGAGGCGGTCACGGCCCACAGTGTGGATGTGGATGATTTGCGGTTTCCATCAGCTATGGTCGTTGGTGGGGTTATTGCTCCTCAGGCTAGTCAAAGTTTGAGACACACACTGTGTAACTACGAAGTAATGTTTCTCAGTAAATAGCAAAAATAGGACGCAAAAATGGGGTAAAAATGAGGAAGTGGTCAAAAACATCATTTTGGTCAAAAATGAGTATGAAATTCAAATCCGGCATGCTAAGAATACCCCCATTTTCCATGTTCTATGTTGGAAACACCCACGGTGGTCCCCTACCCCTACCCGCAGTGTTCTCTTGTAGTTTCGAGGCCCGGTACTATGCTTCAGGGATTTTACTTGGTTTTTGCGTGCGTAAAAAGGCCCTTTTGCGTACGTAAATTGCCCTTTTTACTTACCAAGTTTTTTTCCACTCGGGACGCAAAACACCCCTTTTACCTACGCAAAATCAAGGTAAATGCCTGGTTTTAACCCCCCCCCCCCTAACACCCAAACACAGACCCACATCCTGGGTCCAATGCATGCCATGTGTGCAAGCAAACATGGAGGCAACTGCTGGGATCTTTCTTGCCATTGTTCCAATCATTCGGTCACACATATCCAAGTGGTATTCCACGACCAAACCTCCAGAGTATGCACAATAGACTTGTAACATTGTAAGACAAACATGCGAGAAACCCTACAACTTCCCCTTACGCATCACCCTTTCCCAGTACTGCTTGGCATTCCCATATGCCTCTTGGCGGGTCCAAGAAGGCTGCTAGACGTTGAACCCCCTGGCATACAACCCCCAGTCCAGGTTGTTGTTCCGAAGCACTTCGGCCCACCCCTTCCTCAATGCTCGGCGTGCCCCCCGTAGGCGAGAGCCCCGTTTCTTACTTCCCCCCTTGAAGCTCCTCTTCCGAATCTCACTCTTCAACGACTGATGCCTCCCCTCACCCCTGAAAGCACTGAATGCGGACAGCGTACCCCATTCCCTCGCAATCCCCCACATGTGGTCCAACCAAAGGTGGGCCCACAGGGTCACCACAAACCCACAAGCTTTGTGGGCACTCCCCATCTCGGACAAAGCACCTTTCAACACATTCATATCGCGAAGGTCCAACCTCCCCTCCTTCCACACAAGGTCACAGGTCACTGCGAATTTCTCTCCCCACAAACGCCAACAAGCAGTCCATGTCATTGTAACCCCCCCCACTTGCACCGGGACTTGTAAAAGATTGTCCCCCTCCAAGTAGTCGGCAATGCAATCCCACCCTTGCCGTTCCACACATGCCCCCGCGACAGTTTGCTCCCATCGCAGGGCCTTCTTTCCCACCTTCTCTTGCTCACAATCGGCCGCCGTGGCCTTACGGCTCTCAACCCTGATGTCATCCCAAAACCACTGCACCCAAACCAATGCCCTCCCCTTCGACCACCCATGGTGATGCATCAGAGCCTTAACCAACCCACTGCCCGCACAATGCACCAAACGGTGCACCCCATGGAGTCCAAAGTCGGGGGGTCTTTGGAAAGGGAGGACTGCTGGCAATGTCATCCCCCCCCATTGCCAAACCTTGAGCAAAATTGAATTTCCCTACCCAAACGCACCCAAACAATGAAGACGGTTCCCCTGCAAAGCCAGCACACATGTGCCAAAGGATCATTACACTTGAAATTGCGACACCCCGAGAGGGCAACTTGTGCCTTGGTGTCAGCGATAATCACACACACAACGGGAGTTGGATACCCTCTGAATCGGAATCCCTCATTCAAAACTTGCATCGCATTCACAACCAACACATCAAGGTCCAAAATTTCCTGGTGGGCCAGGTCGCGAAGAATTTGGGTGGTCGCCGAGCCCTAGAGTAGCACCCATGAACCCATTTTCCACACCCACCACCTTCACATACTCATCAACAACCTGCCTGGTGGGCTCGTGGGTGCTGCGGGGAGGAGGGGCGGGCTTGGGCGGTGGATGCGGGTCCCCGGGGGCTTGGACAGCGGCCTTGGCTCTGGACTTCTTGCCAGGCATGTCCCATAAAAGAGAAGCTCCTAAGAGTGAAGAGGCAATTACATGGATTTTGCGTGCGCAAAAGGCCTAGTTTGCGTCCGCAACATAATTCACGAGACAAGTAAATAAACCCTTTTACGTGCGTAAATTACCCTTTTTGCGTCCGAGCTAAACTTATAGTAACCACGCAAATACACCCTTTTACGCTCGCAAAAAAGGCAGCAAAGGGCAATAATTGCATGTACATGGGGGTGTTGTGGTGCGGGACATGTAAAAGTGGCAAAACACCTCCGTTTTCACCCATATTTCAGCCTATTTGCATGCAAATGTGTCCGTTACACATCACTAGAGAGGGCAAGGCGAGCAAACACGCACAAAGCAAGTTATTGATTTTTTTTACCCATTTTACCTGGTTTTTACCTCTGTCTATCAATCTCACACAGGCAGCAGGCACTAGATCGTCAGTGGACACAAAAATGGCAGAGCCCGCACACAGGGGATGCCACAACACAAAACCTGTCCAATGCAGTGTACAAGAGAAGGGACAGTTTTTGGCTTTCACACAGCACCCTCATGCTACTTGTGCACAGTGTGCCTGACCGGTGGTTTCACTTGCTGCACTCATTACCTATCATTGTAAAGACATGTTCTTAGGATGGCAGGAGGGCCGGTGCGAAGTGCGCAGCACTCGCCGGCCCGACTGCCATCCTGAAGCCCCTGCCCTCCCCAACCCATTTGGAAACGAAGGTCATTGGTAAAAGCTGGCCCTTGCCCGCACCAAGCACTGTTGCGCGCAGCGGGGGCTACCACCATGACTTTGCATAACCTTTATACGCACACCCCCGTACAATGGACGCCAAATTGACCTGCATGTGCACATCAGTGCTTTCGAAAGCATACGTCAAGGCCTTGGACGCCACTGTGGAGATCATGGATTTTCGGACTGACCTAGCATTGGGGGGGGGGGTCATGATCAACCCACGTGTCCCACAAGTTAAGGTCAACCTGTGGGCAGGACGTGTCGGGGAGCTAAAAACAGACATTTTTCATGAGGAGAATAAGCTCAGGTTCAGTGACCACACGTGATTCACACCAGTCGTTCATGGCACCACACGGTTCCCATTTCATGGGGATGTTATATAACACATGGATGAAGACTTGTGTAAAGCACACCACTTGCTGTTGGGGCACACCAGGCGGAATATGTGCATGACCGATGTAATTATTATCCATAAACCTGCTAAATAAAACTGTCGGCTCTGCTGGGGTCTCTGAAGTGCAGTCTGGGAGCCAACCACGGAAATATATAGTTTCGGCTAGAATTACATCCCTGGGGCACAAAGTTTCAAAATGTGCAGTGAGCATGGGGCGTGCCTTTTTTGGGGCTGCAGCGATGATGTGGCCGAATCGGCCTGACGGATATGAATCCCACAGGCCCAGAAGTTGCAATGTGAAATTGACCTCACCCAGGCGAATCCACCCTAAGGTTTTAAACTGCTGATTAAACCAACCTCTCGTACCGTATTCTTTGAAAAAGGCACAATTCCTGGGCAGTACGACATCCTGCGGGAAGGTTAGTTGCGGTCAAGGGGTATAACTACATGCAGGCATGCCCATACCACACTGTACCCTTCGTGAACGGCCGTTAAGTGGCCGTTTGAATAATTGCGTGAATTTTACGTGAATTTACCCAAATTTTGAGGTTTTTGGGGGAAAATGCGATATTATTGGTTCATTCCGAGAGATTTGAGGGGCCAAAATTCCTCCCCTAGCTTCGTTACGCATCATCCAATGAAGGTCCCGCCCCAAAAGCATCCATCATGTCCGAACCGTGCCCAAAACGAGAGGTGCCGAAACCCGGCAAGCCTGTAGCCGATTCACGGCCGTGAATTCACGTGAATTCGTACGAAATTCGCACGAATTCGCACGAATTTCGTACGAATTTCGTACGAATTTCACGTGAATTCACGTGAATTCATACCAATTTCACCCTTGTGCACCCCCTCATTTGTCCTAACACCCGGGGTACCTCCCCCCCAAACACCCCTGCAGGCACCCTGGCTACAGGCAACATGTGCACATGTGTGTGGGTGTGCCTTTGTGTGGGGTGTGTGGGTTTGTGTGGGTTTGTGTATGGTTGTATGGTTGGGTTTGCATGTGGGTGGATGCGTGACTTCCTGTTTGTTTCTACGTGCGGGCGTGCGTCTGTGTGTTGGTGTGTGTGAGGATGTGGGGGCCACCCGACCACATACGCACACAAACCCGTCCCAAACCTCACACCAACACCCACACACCCACACACACAACCACGGACCCATGGATACACACCCACACACAAACACGCACCCACGCGCACAAACCAATCAACACACACACACACACACACATAGACACACCCACAATGATCCCGCCCCACACACCTAACCACGACACATCCACTATGCAGGTGTGTGTGCGTATGTGTGGCTGGGCAGTGTGTGGGTGTGGGTGGGGTGGCAGGGCGGTTTGATTCCACTAATGGCATGTGGGTGTGTGTGTGGGGGGGGCGGGGTACATGTACGACTGTCTGTGAGGATGTGAGGAGCACCAAACCATGCACATATACGCACAAGCCTTACACACACACACGCACACCCTTCCCGCACCTCACAGCAACACGCGCGCGCACACACAAACACACACAACCACACACCCAACTACACATGGACACACCGACCCACATACACGCATCCGCACAAACCATACACATACACACACACACAGAATCACCCCCCTAAACATTTAACCGTGACACATCCACTGTCCAGGTACGTATGAGGGTGTGTGGGCGGGCAGTGTGTGGGTATGGGTCGAGTGGGGGGCTGTTTGCTTTCATTGAGGGTATGTGTGTGTTTGTGCATGGGTGTGTGTGTGTCTCTGTGTGGGGGGGGGGTGTATGACTGTCTTTTTGGTTATGGGTGTGGGCGTGCGCCTGTGTGTGTGGGGCGGGTGAGGATGTGAGGAGCAGCAAACCAGATATACGCACAAGCCATACACACACACACACACACACACACACACACACACACACACATACAGACACACCCTTCCTGCACCTCACACCAACACGCGCATACACACAAACACACACAACCGGACACCCAACTACACATGGACACAACGACCCACCCACCCACACCCACACACACATCCGCAGAAACCCATCCACACACACAGGCAGACACACATACACACACACACACACAGAACCCCCCCCCCCCCTAAACATCTAACCGTGGCACATCCACTGTCCAGGTACGTATGAGGGTGTGTGAGCGGGCAGTGTGTGGGTGTGGGTCGAGTGCATGGGGGGCTATTTGCTTTCATTGAGGGTATGTGTGTGTTTGTGCATGGGTGTGTGTGTGTGTCTGTGTGTGTGTGTGTTTGTGTGTGTGTGTGTGTGCCGGGGGGGGGGGGGCAGGTACAGGGAAATGTGTGTGGGTGTGGGGACTTCGTTATTGCATAGGTGGTGTTGGTGTGGCTCTTCTGCCAGTGTCCTGCAAAAATGGTACGAAATTCGTACGAAATTCGTGTGAAATTCGTACGAAATTCGCACGAATTTTGTACGAATTTCGTGAGAACTTCGTACGAATCTCGCACCATTTTTGCAGGACACTGGCAGAAGAGCCACACCAACACCACCTATGCATGTACCGGAGTCCCCACACCCACACACATTTCCCTATACCTGCCCCCCCCGGCACCCACACACACATACAGTGCAGCAATGTACACACACACACACACACCGCACAGACACACACACACACACACATACACACACACACACACACACACACACACACACACACGGCGTGAGGTGACCAAAGAACCAAGCACACACATTTCCCGATACCTGCCCCCCCGACACACACACACACACACACACACACACACACACACACACACACACACACACACCCATACAAACCCCTACACAAACACACAAACCCAAACACAAACACAAACATACCTGTTTGCTTTCATATCAGCACAGGCTACACCCCATCTGTACGCAATCCTGAAATAGCAATGCCGTCCCTGTTCAACATTGGAAAGTGCACAAGAAGAGGCCTCTCAATAGCCCACAATCTGTGCTCCCAATCACCCCTTCTACAGAATGCTCGTGCTGGATCCTGCAGAGCCAGGCCGTGCCGCGACGCGATGCGGCTGACTGTGGTGAGAAGCCAGGCAACACCATTGGGAAGCGACTCAATACACAAAACCTGTGAAGAGAAAAAGGATACCCTCCCTAACCTTAACCGCACTGCAACAAGCAAGACACCCTCATAACCCCACACCCAGACACTCAGGGGCTGTAAGTGGGGGGTCTCCTTGCCCCCCCCCCCCTCCCAACCCTAGACATGGTTGATTACGCTCCCATGGTTTGACCCAATGGACCCCCCCACCCCAACCTCATGCATCTACTAGCAACTATCACCTTTGCCCTTCCCAACAACTGTGTGAGCAAGGCAACAATGGTTCGACCCCAATGGACCCCCCACCACTGCATCCACTATCACCTATAACCTATGCCCTTCCCAACAAATTTGTGAGCAACGCAACAAAGATTAAGAAATGTAATGTGTAATGTTTTGATTTGATCTACAAAACAAATTGTTCAATATCCAATGTGTGCAACAAATAGCAGTGACAAGACAAAATTGGGGCCGATTCGTACGAATTCGCACGAAATTCGCACGAAATTCGTACGAATTTGTACGAAATTCGTGCGAATTTCACATTCTCGTGAATCTGTGAATCTAGCGTGAATTTATGCGTGAATTGGGGTGCGTGAATTTCACATTCACGCCAATCTCACCAAATGTGTTGAACCATGCGGCTACTTCAAAACTGTAAATTGCACACATTTGTTGGATCTTACTTTGGGCGAAGATAGCACGACAAAAGCACACGATAGCACCAAGTTACGAGCAAAACACAGCAAAATTGGGTGAAATTCACGGTACCGTGAATCTCGGATTCAAACGGCCGGTTCACGAAGGGTACAACAGAGCTTGCTGAACACTATGCATATGTTTTTGCATACCGTCCTGGCTAAACAACACAGATTCACGGAAAATGGCCCACAATACCATAATCTGTGCCGACAAAAACCCTCCAATGGGCACGCCTCTGGGGCCTTGCCTGAGTAGGATGGTATCCAGGCAAAAATACGTGTTGTGTAGCAGGTCCCATACCACGTACTCGTACACTTCGTCAAAATTCAGCACCACAAACATGTTTTCAGCACTTTTTCTTATCCGATCACGATGCCTATCGTTGCCACGCGCAATACCAAACCATAACGTGATTCTTTTTCCTAGGCTGTTCATGATTTTTTCCTTGGCGGCTGTGAGGGCCTGCAGTGCTTCTTTCTTGTCTATGTTCCAATAGCAATTGTCCACATCCCTTTCCCGCACAAAAGTATAATTTCGTCCTGCAACCAGTCCTACCAAACCCATGAACATATCCCTCACCCAATAGGGAGGGTAGTGTCATGAACGGCACTGCCTTCATGCATTCTTTTACCATCAGGGTTAGGCATCTACTTACTGTACGCGCCAGTGGTTTGAGCGGATGGGGTGCAAAGGTTATTATGTTTCTCCAGACATGCACACTGTTTTGGCACACACAGTGGTGCCCACGGGTGTTTCAGAGTGGTTGGACCAAGATGTGCCCATACACAACGCTGCACAATTGGCACAGGTGGATACGGACATAGAGACTTTTCGCAACCGTGGCAGAGGGGCACAGAGAGGCCAAAGGGGGGGGAGCTGGAAGAGGGGGGCGCGGTGGTCAAGGGGCAGCAATTCCCCCACCTCCTCTTGTTCCTTTGGTTGTAGACGGTGATTCCGACGTGGCGCGGGTGTCGGTGCGCATTGGCAGTGATGTTGTTATGGACTTGCTGGATGAGGATGCTAAACTTGGGGTACCCACGGACGATTGGGATTAGAAGTCGATGCCTACCTGTTCTTTTGCTGCCTGTTTGCCGCAGTGGAACTCCGACTGAATTTTCAGTCAGCCTCTACAAGAAACAAGAATGGTGCCTGTATGTTCATGCTTCTATGTTGCCAGTGAACGAATTAATGTGTCCGACACACTGTCTGCATCGTACATTTCCGCAAAGCCCCATTGTGACCGTGTAGAGGCCCTAAGCAGTGGATTTCCCCAATACAGCCACCTACTTTGCTGAAATTTGACGGTGTCTGCAATCAAAAAACCCCATATTCCGTGCTGTCCCCTAAGGACTTCTATTAATGTCAGCTCACAGTAGCGATTCTTTTGAGGATGATGGCCCAAAGGTGGAGGCATCAATGGATGTGGTGGCAGCAGAATCCGCTCAATCTCCCCCAAGTACGCAGATCAGCCAACCAGAACAAAGGCCAGAACCTGGGCGCAAGGGAAAGCTGAAAACGAGGGGCAAAGCCCTGCCACCCCTCAATCTGTGTCTCGCTGACTACGTGCACCAGAAAAAAGTCGCGGTCACTCGGGAAAAGCTGCATGTGGATGAGACTCTCTCCCAGGGACAAACACGACTTGAAGGCCGCACCACCGCCAGACATCGTGGATGAGCTCCTACTGGTTTCCAATTTGAGTATGTCTCTTTATGTGTGTTTTCGAAAACGCAATACCATCCCGGCGACCTGCCGATCTGAGTTGTCGACTGCTGACTGAAAATCCAGCCACAACCTACCCCCCACACATTTCATCATTGACAGAGGGTGGATACTACATGATCAGAATGCAACACTTCTAGCAAGCTGCATGCAGGCATGCAGAAGAGGCGGATGCCGCAAACACACCCAGAAAACGGTGGCAGGAGGTTTTTGGTGGTTGGGTGTTGAAAGACGGCGTCTCATT
The DNA here is from genome assembly GCA_964036045.1 of Eutreptiella sp. 'Long Island Sound 2002'. Taxonomy (NCBI): domain Eukaryota; phylum Euglenozoa; class Euglenophyceae; order Eutreptiales; family Eutreptiaceae; genus Eutreptiella; species Eutreptiella sp. 'Long Island Sound 2002'. The sequence continues at coordinate 20,646,191 of OZ038383.1, forward strand.
GGCTATCTGGCAGCGACTGGCTGGGCTACACCAAGTGGCGATCACATCCTCCACCCCTTGGACAACGGCGGAGAGAATGAGGCTACTGCGGACGCAATTGCAGGAGGATCCACAGGGGGAGATACATTGGTTTTCTTGCCTTCGAGTGTTGTATATTGCGGCAAGTGCATTGACGTATGTTTTGATTGTGCTAGGGGACAGACTCCTCACCTTGTAGTGCTTCTCCAAGTATTTCTTTTGTTTGCTTTCATCCGAGTTCATTGCACGCACATCAACGGTGAACTTCACAAACCCAACTAGCCAATCATCTAGGCCTCGGTAAACTTGATTGTTGGTAGCCGAGACTTCTTGGAACTCCATGGCTCCATTGAGGGCTACCAACTCCGTTCTCTTGGTGTTCTTGGGTTTTCCGATTTGATCCTCATCATTCGAGTCATCCTCAAACATGTTGCTATTGATAGGATCCTTGGTGTCTTCTTTCTTATCTTTGCATTCCTAAAGTACACGAATGAATTGCTCTACACGGGGTGGCGCGGGCAATTGTGCCTCGGAAACCTTGGAATCTTTCTTGGACATTGTTGTGCTATTCTAGTAAACACAGAGGGAATAAAATGCACACTAACATTTCTTTGCGAAGAAATGCCGTCGCCTAACATTTCTTTGCGAAGAAATGCTACCCCTTAGTGTTTCTTTGCAAAGAAATGCTATCTCTAGGAGGGTCGGCGATAGCATTTCTTTGCAAAGAAATTGTGAGACCGATAGCGGAGATTATACAAGAAACGCTACCCGATAGCATTTCTTTGCAAAGAAACCCTATCGGGTAGTGCTTCACTATATCCGCTATCGAAGTCTCACAATTTCTTTGCAAAGAAATGCTATCGCCAACCCTCCATGGCAAAACCCGCATTCCCAAGACATTGACATCAAGAGGGTTAAAGAAGTCAAGTTGAGTTGCGAAACGTCACCGTTTGTTGTGGCACCCCGCACATTCGGAGGCGGAATGGCTACCACATGGCTACTACCTCGTAGCCATAAATAGGGAAGAACTACGGCGTCATGGTGCAGCTTTCACAAATCCATGACCCAAGACGAGGCACTCGAGTCAACTTGGCACACTGAAGTTGGTAGGTTGCACGGCATGCATCACAGGACACCGGTTGAAGAGCAATAGTGTCACGTTTCCTAGGGATCGGCTCATCGCACATATTGCATACACTTGGTTCCACCTTGGGTCTACATGGGGCCTTTTTAGGCTTCTTTGCTGCTGTGAAGGGGTTAGGCATGTCTTCAAACACCTGATTGCGTGCTGCACCCTCCTCACTAGGTGGGGCGGCAAAAGCTGCATCACAATATTCATTGATACCTTCTGCAAGTGAGGCAAACACATCCCCTTTCTCAGACAATTGAGTTGGAGGAAACTCTTCATACTCATTTGCTTCATCTCCGAAGGAAATCTCAGAGGAAACCATAGAAGCATTTAACACATCGCAAGAATGTGAGCTCAGCAAATCATCATCAGAGATAGTATAAATACTTACTTGACAATTGTCCATCTCTTGGGGAGACTCAAGTTTCACTTTCATTGGTGAAGGGTTCTGTGGTGGTTTTGGGCAAGGTTCGGCTTTTATCTCTGGTCTGGGGCACGGTTCTGCTTTGCTTTGCTCCTCCTCTTTTGCCACATTGTGTTTGCTCAAGAGCATTGCTCCTTTGGATTTCACCTGTTTTCCTTTTTGGTGATATACATTTAGTGTCCTAGGCTGCACACCAACATGCTTTGCGGCGTCGTGCAACGTAATCTCATCTGCATTTGCAAGTTTGGTGAACACCACCCGTCGTGCAATAGATTTGAAAGTCAACCTCCGACCAATCACTTTAGAAACCCAATTAGCTACACCACGATACGTGGCGGGTGCCGTTGGCTAGTTGAGCAACACCTTGCCGGTAATATTTGTTAGGCGTCGAAAAAGGAAGTCCTCAACGTCCGGCATTGGTTCACGGTTCATTGCACATTGTCGATCACATGCTGCAAGGGGACAAAATCGCGCATCCTCAGTGCAGGGTCGTATTTGTTGGTCAAATAATTCTCGATCTGCTTGATACCCAGAGGGTCGATTTTTCATTGTCCCAATCCGGGGTTCTAGATATTGGCCGTGTTGATCGTTTCCCCTCGGAATGTTTTAACAATTAAGTGCTGCATGGTGTCGGCCCGGAAGTCTGTACGATAGGCTAAAATCATGATGTTGTACCTTTGTACTTCAAATGGACTCTCAAAGTTGGTGTCGTTCCATTGTTTTTCCAATTTGGTGTCTTGTAGTATTTCTTCTTCGGGAGTTTGCGCTGTATGTATGGCTTCAATTACCTTGTACAACTTGTCCACGTGGGCATAGTAGGAGTTGAATTCGGGGAAAGGCATCTTTGAGGAGGGCACCCATTGGTTTTCTTGCCTTCGAGTGTTGAATATTGCGGCAAGTGCATTGACATATGTTTGGATTGTGCTAGGGGACAAACTCCTCACCTTGTAGTTGGGATGCAGCGTTCTAGGGCGTTGTGCGGAACCCCTAGTTAGAACACAATTTCCGGAACACCCACCTAGCCTCAATTTTGGGGCAAACCACCTAAAAAATGGATTCGGTACCCTCAAAAAACCCCCATCCCCTTTCTTTCCCCACACAACCCGTATCGTAGGGGTGGTTTTGGGGGGGGGGGTCAAAGAGTTAGAGCAGAGTTAGAACAAAGTTAGAACACAGTTAGAGCACCTTAATTGAGCACCGCACAGTTAGAGCACCGCAATTGCTCTAACTAGTTAGAGCACTAGTTATCGCGCGATAACTCAGTTATTGCGCAGTTATCGCGGGTAGTTATCGCGCAACCCTCCACCATCCCTCACTAAGACAAACAACACAAAACACTTGGCACAAAGCATTTATGGTCCTTCTTCATACAAAGGCATCAATGTCTGAGGCCCAAAATGAACCAAAATTGGCCCACCGACTGCCTCCAATTTGACCAAAATTGACCGCTTTGGCGCCCCTGTGTCAACCAAGATGGGCCGAGTTAGCGTTCCAAGTTTGACCGAAATCCGGCGTCTTGGCGCCCCAAAAATGGCCAAAATTGGCGAAAATCGGCCGTCCCGGGGCCCAAAGTGGCCGACTCGTCGGCCCGAAATGAACGAAAATTGGCCCACCGACCGCCTCCAATTTGACCAAAATTGACCTTTTTGGCGCCCTTGTGTCAACCAAGATGGGCCGAGTTAGCGTTCCAAGTTTGACCGAAATCGGGCGTCTTGGCGCCCCGAAAATGGTCACAATTGGCGAAAATTGGCCGTCCCGGGGCCCAAAGTGGCTGACTCGGCGGCCCGAAATGAACGAAAATTGGCCTTGGCTGCCTCCAGTCCCAAAAGCCCTTGCTCCAGGGCGTTCATGGACATGCAATGGTGCATGTGGCGGAGGGACGTACTTGGCCTCAACAAGGACCAACCGTTGCAACAATTTTTGAGCCTTCTCTTGTAAGGCCCATGCCGATACTCCGTTGGGATGGAGGAAAACTGAAAAATGTTCCTCCATTTCTCGGCAAAAAAAGTGGAATGTGCCAAGCACCAGTGGATCCACCTGGTGGGGGACCAACCTGAGTCTCCCCAAGCTTTTGAAAATTTTGTGGTCAATGCACGGTGGCGTTCCACTTGGATTAGAGTGTACATCTCCCTCACGATCCAAAGCTCATACAAACCCTCAATGCATTTTACCATGACATGCACAACAATCCATAACGGAGGTCCCCCAGGGGTCCTCACTGTGGGGACATGCTCTTTGAGGCAAACCACAAATTGCCTTTGGAAGGGGGGGGAGGTTAGGAAAACTTTGGTGCTTGCAAGATCGAAATCTTTTTCCGTGGCCCTTGAGGCCGAGGGGAGACGTTCCCTTAGAGGGATGCCTGAGGTCTCATCCTTCAGGGCTTGTTTGAAGGCCTGCAAAGCTGCAAGAGCTTGGGCCTTACCAAGGGTACCAGGGGGGAGGGCCTAAAGGGTGGTCTCAGTGCGCTTTGCAATGCCATTTAGAATGCGGCATACTGCATGTTGGTAGTCCCCCGGCCGCCTATCAGGGGTCACACTTCTCAAAAATGCCCCCCATCTTGAGGTGGACTCCACCCCCATTTGCTCAACAATACCATTGGGGTCTTTGCACAACCAACACTTAGACCCAGCCCCCCCCATTGCTTGCATCCCCTTCCCATCCCCTTTCAAAATGACAGTGCAAGTCAAAAATTGGTTTTGAAAGAGGACAACGTCCTCCTCCACATCCCTCACCTCTTGGTTGAGGTTGGCAGAGATGTCCAGGCTTGTCAAAAAAGCCTGTTCATCCCTGCCATCCATGCAAAACCATGAGGCCCATAGCTTCACCTTCGAAGCATACTTTGCCCCCCCCCCCATACATTGACCCATATATACATATATATATATATATATATACATCCGCACGGGTTGAGGATGCCTTTCACAAGGAAGTCGCATCAACTGAAATGACAACAATGGCAACGCCACTAGGGGGGGGTTTCGAAATAACTCGGGCCATAGATATTGCATTCTGCACAACTGACTGCAAAGGCACATGGGGAGCTGCCCTATTGCGGCCTATGGTAGACTTTACAATGGTTGCTTGGGGAAAGTAGGGCATGACCCGTTGCCGAACGGTCCTTAGGTCCCGTTGGGTACAACGGAGGGGCATTCGCAAAAGGGCCCGCTGGGAAAGATGCATGCTGCATGCCATGCGTAGCATGCTCAGGGCCTCATGCTCCTGAGCTGTGAATGCAAGATGGCCACCAAGTGGGCCAGACAGGGCAGTGCACGCCCCACCACTTAAACAAACTTCTCCTTTGGTGTTGGTGCCACACACAATGTTGGGATCCCGCAATAGAACTCGCACCAGCCGCTGAACAGCCTTCAACCGCCGCCGCGGGGCCTTGGGGCATTGCAAATCGGTGTATCGATGCAGGTTAGCTGAGTTCAGCGCCCTCAGGGCCTCGTCAACAGCATTATCCATGAAGAATAAGAGGGCCTGGACACGAAATGAGGGAAGGTTTTGAAGCAAGGGCCCAAAAAACACACGCGATAAAACACGTGATAACCCCCGCGATAACTAGGTTATCACGCGATAACACCCGCGATAACTAGTTAGAGCGCGATAACCCAGCGCGATAACTAGTTAGAGCACCCAGTTAGAGCGCGATAACTACCGCGATAACTAGTTAGAGCAGAGGTTAGTGCGCACTAACTGGAGGGGTTAGAGCAAGCATTGGGCATCCTGAAACCAATGGCCACAAGCTGCTGCCGCCACGTAGGCGTGCAGTGCAGCACCCCCCCCCCCCCCGCACTGTAAAAAATCAAGCTCCATCGCTCGCCCTCCCATTGCAATGGAGGGTGTAGTGCCCTGGTGTTGAACAACACCGGGGCTTGGGGGGTGGCCTTGCATGCCCAACCCTCCACCGCCCTACCCTAGTACAAACGGGTGTGCCGCTTTTTTTCCCTCAGGGAGGGATTCAGCAGGCCACCACTCTCCACCCAGAAATCACCCCCCGTGAAAGACCCCACACACACAATCAGCGCCATGGGCGCCCCAGCACGCAAATGGGCGTGAAGGCCCATGGCGTCCGTCCCTTGGGGGCCAACAACTTGGATGCTACACCATGTGAACCATGGTGGAGCATTCCAGGTGCAATACTCATTCAGGTCTACAACCAAGGGGGTGAGGGAAGGCCTCAGGGTAGCAGCAGCCATGTGGGTCGCCCTAAAATTAGAGGGGTTGGGGTTTCCGCTTCCCACTAGGCCGAAGTGGCACATGTCCACTTGGGCCCCATATCGCTCCTCCCCACCACAAATGCCCTTAGGCAACCCCCTTAGCAAACCCAGGAGTCATTGACTCCCACTCCTACTCCGGCTCCCCTGTCTGCACCCCTGGTGGCCCCAGCCCCTGTTGGGCGGTGAAGGAGGCACTGAGGGTGGAGGTGAGGCTGCGCACCAGCGCCTCAGCCACCCCCAGGCGCTGCTGGAGGTCATCCTCCGCAGCGCCTCCACCTCCACCCTCAGGGCGGCCGCCTCCACCTCCGCCTTCCGCCTCCCCTCTTCGGCCTCCCTCAGGGCCCCCCTCACCGTCTCCAGCTCCTCCCCTCTCTTGTGTACCCTTCGTGAATGGGGGTTAAGTGGCCGTTTGAATAATTGCGTGAATTTCATGTGAATTTACCTAAATTTTGAGGTTTTCGGGGAAAACGCCATACTTTTGGATCCTTCCGAGGGATTTGAGGGGCCAAAAATCTTCCCCCAGCTTCATTACGCATCATCCAATGAAGGTCCCGCCCCAAAAGCATCCATCATGCCCGAACCGTGCCCAAAACGAGAGGTGCCAAAACCCAGCAAGCTTGTAGCCGATTCATAGGCGTGAATTCACGTGAATTTGTACGAAACTCGCACGAATTTCGTACGAATTTCACGTGAATTCACGTGATTTTACACAAACGTTACCGGTGTGCACCCCCTGATTTGTCCTCACACCCCTAGTAGGCGCCCTAGCATGCACCCCGGTCAAAGGCAACAATGGTCTGGGTTTGTGCGGTGATCTCATGTCCGTTTCTTGCGACACCGGAACCGCCGCTGTAGAGTCTGAAGGTACTGCATGTCGGTTAGAAGCCGTCTTCTTGTACGGCTTGCATACATTTGTACACTTATGGGCCCTTGCCCACGTTGTGCCCTTTTGGTCGCATCCCACCCATGCAACCAAAGGCTATCGTCAATTTAGTACCAATTTCACGTGAATTTCGTCCAATTTGCCAATATACAAAGCAAACAGACAAGCAAGCACACCTTGCAATCACAGGGACATGTGATTGCCCATGCCCCGGCCTTCGAGCACTTGGGCGACAGCCACGCTGGGGCCGTGTTCGCGAGATGCCACAGCGTGGTTGGCCTCCCCGGGGGAGCAACGCCGGACATGGCGAAGTGGATCCCCGACTCCGCATCGACGTTGTCCCCCTTGCAGACCTCCAGCTGGTGCACGCTCTGGGATGCAGCGTTCTAGGGCGTGGTGCGGAACCCCCCCAATTTTGGGTGTTGTTAATATGGTTGGAACCCGGAATTTCACATGTTACATGGGTGCACTATGATGCAACAATGTGCCTTCCATGTTTCGTTTGCTCGATATTGCCCGTTTTGCACTTTTTGCGATTTGATCTTTGTGTGCTCTAACTAGTTATCGCGGGGTTAGAACGGGGTTAGAGCACTAGTTATCGCGTGGGTTATCGCGCGATAACCTAGTTATCGCGGGGGTTATCGCGGGGGTTATCGCGCGATAACTAGTTATCGCGTGGGTTATCGCGTGGGTTATCGCGCTTCATTTTATGTTTCCCCTTTTCGCTGTAGCTCTCAAAGCCTTCGTATTCTTTGATAATGGCCCTTGCTGCTGCCCACGCTTGGTGCGAGCACCATCAAAAGCTCCTTGGGGTCCGTCGCCTTGGCGGTCCTGAGGGGTTTACGATGGGTGATGCCAATGGGAGGCGCCCTGTGGCGACCCGCTTTGAACATGGTGTGGACTTTGGACTCCTTGTCCATAACTCCCCCTTCATGGCGGACAAGCGAGACCCCCTGGTTCTCAGCAACTACATCTTCGAGTTGCTAGAGGTAAATCCAGGGGTTGCTGGATTTTTGATCCAACTTCATACCGAGGATGTGGACGCGGTGGTGGAGTCCGTCACCGCTCATGCCGAGAAGGGTGCGGGGACGAAGACGACCCTCTATGTGGGTCAGGAGGAGGAGGAGGAGGAAGTGGAGGAGGAGGAGGAGGATGCGGGGGGGGGTGGGGGCTGGGGGGAGGAAGGAGAAGCCCCACAACCCCCTCATGATTAGTGTCCAGAAGGTAAGGATCCGACCGGGTAAGGGGAAGGGGAAGTCGGATGGTTGGTTCCCCCAACCCCTCACCCACAACACCCGCCGGGTCTGCACTGACGACCCCGAAAACAAGCTCCCCATGCACTCCCTTTGCCCCACAAGGGAGTGGGAGCGTGAGTGGTATGGGGTCACCACTCCCAACATTGTTTCGGGGCAGGGGGTGATTCTTTTTCCATTTGGGGCAACACCCCCCCTTATTGGGGAGGCGGAGGAGGTGGTTGCCGCCGAGCCCTTGGGGGCCTTTAATAGGGACCCCAATGACCTTGTGCTCACGGTGGGGGGAAAGCTGGTGGTCAACCACCTCCTGGAGCACGATTTTTTGAGTGACATTCAGCTGCAAAGTATTTGGATGATTTGGATAGGGTGCCTCTCTCAGAGAAGGCACCCATTTTCAATGAGAACCCCCCCATTGTCGGCAGGCCCCAAGATTCTGGGACCCGCCGCACATTGTATGGCAACTATGGGGGTGCCAACCACCACAAGCACAACCCCCACAAGCTCCATGATCTGCCAGTCCTCAAAAGGGTGGCAGATCGTGTGCTTGAGACCGCAAAGAAGACTGTGGTGGGGGGGGTCGGATGGAGCTGCACCATCCTTGACATGGCCGAAATTTTGAGCTTTGACCACACCCCACATGGCCGCTGCTACCCTCAGGCCTGCCCTCACCCCCTTGGTTGCAGAGGGTGGAGAGTGGTGGCCTGCTGAATCCCTCCATGAGGGAAAAAAAGCGGCACATCCGTGTGTGCAAGGGTAGGGCGGTGGAGGGTTGGGCATGCACCGCCACCCCCCAAGCCCCGGTGTTGTTCAACACCGGGGCACTACACGCTCCATTGCCATGGGAGGGCGAGCGATGGAGCGTGATTTTTTATAGTGCGGGGGGGGGGGGGGGTGCTGCACTGCACGCCTATGTGGCGGCAGCAGCTGCTGTCCATGGGTTTTAGGGTGCCCAATGCTCCCGCTAACCCCTCCAGCTAGTGTAATTTGTGATTCGATTATTGTTCACTATTTCTATTCTTTCTGCTTTGGAGGGATGCCCACCATGGTTTGTCATTGTGTACTCTGAGGAGGGGCAACTAGCCCGGAACATGTCCATTTGACTGATTTGAATTTGTGATTGTGGCGCCATGTACCCCGTGCCTGCACATTGTTGACATCTCCAAGGTTTCCTGGGTGCAAAATCAACGTTTGTGAAGGTTTTAGGGTGCCCAACGCTTGCTCTAACCCCACCAGTTAGTGCGCACTAACCCCTGCTCTAACTAGTTATCGCGGGGGTTATCGCGCTCTAACTGGGTGCTCTAACTAGTTATCGCGGGGGGTTATCGCGCTCTAACTAGTTATCGCGGGGGGTTATCGCGGGGGTTATCGCGCGATAACCTAGTTATCGCGGGGGTTATCGCGTGGGTTATCGCGTGTGTTTTTTGGGCCCTTGCTTCAAAACTCTCCCTCATTTCGTGTCCAGGTCATCTTATTCTTCATGGATAGTGCTGTCAATGAGGCCCTGCGGGCTCTCAACACAGCTAACCTCCGGCGGTACACCGATCTGCAGTGCCCCAAGGCCCGGCGGCGGCGTTTGAAGGCGGTTCAGCGGCTGGTGCGAGTTCTATTGGGTGACCCAAACGTCGTGTGTGGCACCAACACCAAAGGCGAAGTTTGTTTAAGTGGTGGGGCGTGCACTGCCCTGTCTGGCCCACTTGGCGGCCATCTTGCATTAACAGCTCAGGAGCATGAGGCCCTGAGCATGCTACGCATGGCATGCAGCATGCATCTCTCCCAACGGGCCCTTTTGCGAATGCCCCGCCGTTGCACACAACGGGACCTAAGGACCGTTCGGCAACGGATCATGCCCTACTTTCCCCAAACGACCATTGTAAAGTCTACCACAGGCCGCAATAGGGCAGCTGCCCATGTGCCTTTGCAATCAATTGTGCAAAATGCAATATCTATGGCCCGAGTTATCGGGAAACCCCCCCCTAGTGGCGTTGCCATTGTTGTTATTTCAGTTGATGCGACTTCCTTGTGGAAGGCATCCTCTACCCGTGCGGATGTATGGGTTAATGTATGGGAGGGGCAAAATATGCTTCGAAGGTGAAGCTATGGGCCTCATGGTTTTGCATGGATGGCGGGGATGAACAGGCTTTTTTGAGAAGCCTGGACATCTCCGCCAACCTCAACCAAGAGGTGAGGGATGTGGAGGAGGACGTTGTCCTCTTTCAAAACCAATTTTTGACTTGCACTGTCATTTTGAAAGGGGATGGGAAGAGGATGCAAGCAATGGGGGGGGCTGGGTCTAAGTGTTGGTTGTGCAAAGACCCCAATGGGATTGTTGAGCAAAGGGGGGTGGAGTCCACCTCAAGATGGGGGGCATTCTTGAGAAATGTGACCCCTGATAGGCGGCCGGGGGACTACCAACATGCAACATGCCGCATCCTAAACGGCATTGCAAAGCGCATTGAGACCACCCTTCAGGCCCTCCCCCCTGGTACCCCTGGTAAGGCCCAAGCTCTTGCAGCTTTGCAGGCCTTCAAACAAGCCCTCAAGGATGAGACCTCAGGCATCCCTCTTAGGGAACGCCTCCCTTCGGCCTCGAGGGCCACAGAAAAAGATTTCGATCTAACCAGCACCAAAGTTTTTCTAACCTCCCCCCCCTTCCAAAGGCAATTTGTGGATTGCCTCAAAGAGCATGTCCCCACAGTGAGGACCCCTGGGGGACCTATGTTATGGGTTGTTGTGCACGTCATGGTGAAATGCATTGAGGGTTTGTATGAGCTTGGGAGGGTGAGGGAGTTGTACACTCTAACCCAAGTGGAACGCCACCGTGCGTTGACCACAAAATTTTCAAAAGCGTGGGGAGACTCAGGTTGGTCCCCCACCAGGTGGATCCATTGGTGCTTGGCACATTCCACCTTTTTTGCCGAGAAATGGAGGAACATTTTTCAGTTTTCCTCCATCCCAACGGAGTATCGGCATGGGCCTTACAAGGGGAGGCTCAAAAATTGTTTTAAGGGTTGGTCCTTGGTGAGGCCAAGTATGTCCCTCCGCCACATGCACCATTGCATGTCCATGAACGCCCTGGAGCAAGGGCTTTTGGGACTGGAGGCAGCCAAGGCCTCAGACATTGATGACTTTGTATGAAAAAAGACCATACATGCTTTGTGCCAAGTGTTTTCTGTTGTTTGTCCTAGTGAGTGATGGAGGAGGGGTGCGCGATAACTACACGCTATAACTACGCGATAACTGAGTTATCGCGCGATAACTAGCGCGATAACTAGTTAGAGCAAGGTGCTCTAACTGCGTTCTAACTCTGTTCTAACCGTGCTCTAACTCTTTGACCCCCCCCCCCCAAAACCACCCCTACAATGAGGGTTATGTGGGGAAAGAAAGGGGATGGGGGGTTTTTGAGGGTGCTGAATCCATTTTTTTAGGTGGTTTGCCCCAAAAGTAAGGGTAGGTGGGTGTTCCAGAAATTGCGTTCTAACTAGGGGTTCCGCACCACGCCCTAGAACGCTGCATCCCATCCCCACGAAGAAGCGCATGCACTGCTCGCCGACCTTGATGACGGCGAGGTCGGAGGCCGGGGCCGACCGGGAGAGGAAGGTGGGGTGGAAAGGGCAGGTGGGGGGCCCGGCCGGGACCGCCTCGGGGGGGTCGGCGAAGAGGGCCTGGGCGGCATCCCCCTCCCACAACCCCACCCTCCCAACCGCCCCCTTCCCCACCCACAACACCTGGTCCACGCTGGGGAAGTCCCAACTGGACAAATCCCCAGCAACGTCCAGGGCCTCCTTGGCGGGGTGGGGTCCAGGTGCGTGGTTTTGGGCTGGTGGTAGCGGTGCGCGCGGTCGGGGGTCCACAAGTTAAAAAGAGCCCCCTGTAGCCCATCCTTGGCGTCAAGGGGGGGCGGGCAACCCATGGTGGCGGCTGGTGGCCACCATCAACAGCATGTCCCCCCGCTGCAGCTGAATGGTTCCTAGCGCGCCTCCCCCGCCTTCCCCAGGGCCGTCCCCGCCTGCACCGCCACCTGGTAGTCCTCTGACAAGCAGAGGAAGCTACTCAGGTGGCACCCTGAGATGTCCCTGCTATCGGGGGGGGAGCACCTCAGGGTGGGTGGCGACATCGGAGTGGGGGAGCTGGGCCCCACTCCCCACACTCGCCACGATGACGCTGCCCGGCGTCACTGGGTGGAGGTCCCCAACGTGAGGGACACTTTCGGTGAGGTGGGGGTGGAACTTCTTGAAGAGAGGCCCCCCGACCCCCGACCCCAAGGTGCTCTTGCTTTGCCAACGCCGGGGGAGCTCAGGATCCCTGGCCTGATCTTCACTCCGAGAGGCGCTGAAAAGCAGCTCAAAAGTTTTTGCGACGACTTTTTCGTCGCCGCCGCCCCATGCCTTCATCACCTTGTTCCACCCCACCTCGCAATCCCGTGCTTCCACAAGCACAATGTAGCCGTTCCCATCAACAAAGTTGAGGGGCGGCTGGGAGGGGCCAACCCTGTCAGGGGCGGGGTCGGTGTTGCCCATCACCCCATGAGGGGGGTCCGGAAGGGGTTCGGTGCGGAGGGGGGGTTCACTCGAAATGAAGGGGGGGGGGGCATTGAGGCACCACGGTACCATTGCAAAGAAGTTGTAGGGTAGAAGGTGGGGTGGGTGATGTCGGGGATGTGCACCTGGGGGGGGATGGTGGGATGGAAAGGGGCGATGCCCAAATCATGCCACCACCGGGGGTTGGCAAGGTGCCAGGAGAAGGGGAAAAAGGAGTGGTCGGCCGGTGCACCTGCAGCAAGATCGTGCAGGCACACCATGTCGCAGCGGGGGGGGGGGGGTATGGACGAGGTTAGTGGTGGGGTACACCTGGACGTGGGCGTGCTTAGGCTTCCCCACAGGGTTAGTGCGCATGGAATTGAGGAGTTGGTCAAGGCTGGAAGGTAGAGGGGTCAGATGCAGAAATTTAAGGGAGGGGAGTTGGCGGCACAGTTCCCTCCACAACGTTGTGGCCCAGCCCCTCCCCCCAAGGTAGGAGTTGCGGGGAGGGCTGCGCAGGTCGATGTGAATGACCTCGGGTGAGGGGTCGAGGGATGCCGCCCAGCCCACAACATCATCCACCCCCAGTGCCCCCGACAGGTACGTCGCCTCCTCCAATTGATGGTGGGCGACGGGGAGGGCTTGGTAGTGGGCGAGGGTGTCGGCTGCGGGGTCGGGGCGCGAGGCCGGGCTGGCGAGCTGGGACATAATCTGCTGGGACATGGTCAAAAGAGAATGCGAACAAAGGCTTTGAGAGCTGTGAGAAAGCGAAAGAGTGGAAATGAGGGTAAATTCGTACGAATTCGTACGAAATTCGTGCGAATTTCACATTCTCGTGAATCTGTGAATCTAGCGTGAATTTATGCGTGAATTTGGGTGCGTGAATTTCACATTCACGCCAATCTCACCAAATGTGTTGAACCATGCGGCTACTTCAAACCTCTAAATTGCACACATTTGTTGGATCTTACTTTGGGCGAAGACAGCACGACAAAAGCACACGATGGCACCAAGTTTAGAGCAAAACACAGCAAAAATAGGTGAAATTCACGGTACCGTGAATCTCGGATTCAAACGGCCGGTTCACGAAGGGTACATGGCGGCCAGGTTGAGGGCCTGGTCCAGGGCACGCTGAGTGTTGCCTTGGACCTCATCGGGCTTCGCCAAGGCCGACTTGTGGTCAGCTGCCCGACCCTTGGCCAGTGCGGCCTCGACCCCCGTGGCGGCCGCTTGTTGACCGAAACCTGGCAAGCGTCCGTCACGAGGGTGGCCACACTGGCCCCCAAGGCCTCCACATCAAGGGCCTCAGGGGGGGGCTGGGCCGCCACCTTCGTTACCTTCAATGGCTTGGGGGATGGGGTGGGGGCCTTACCCTTAAGGGGCGGGGGGGGCATCCGCCTCAACGACCACCACCTCAGGCCCCCGCTTCGTATGCTTGGTGGGCCTTCCCCCCTTGGGCGCATACGACTGGACCCATGCGGCGGTTGCATCACACACAGATTGGGGGGCCTCATACCCCCCAACTTGGTGGACCCCCCCCCCCTGTGCGGCTTTTGCCACACTCCCTCCAAGTGTACTCATCCCCCAATGCTTCATCAATGAAGCACACCCTCAACAAAAAATAATTTTTCCTTTGCGGGGGGTCACTCATCCCAAACAAACACAAAAAAGCCGCACCCGTTTCCCCCTCAACGGCATTCGGCCATTTGGCCGTTTCCCCCCCAACCCACACAAGGGAGGGGAGGGTGAAGTTGGTGTTCCTCTCCACCCCCCCCTCCTTCTCCGTGATGGTGACCTGCCGGATCCATCCCGTCCCCCCCATCCGGCAGGCCTCATCCGCCGGCTCCCCCCAGCGCCAGGCCGCCCCCTCCGCCAGCCTCCTCTCCCCCTCAAGCTCCGCACGGGCCGCCACCGGCTTGGCGCCCGTGCTGATTCTGCTACTCCTGCTGCTGCTGCTGGTGCCTCGGCTGGGTCCTTGACGAACACACGCGGCAGCTGCAAGATTGTGGCTTGGGAAGAACAAAAGAAGCAAAAAAAAAACACGCGATAACTACCGCGATAACCCACGCGATAACCTAGTTAGAACGCGATAACCCCCGCGATAACCCCCGCGATAAGGCCCGCGATAACTAGTTACAACGCGATAACCTAGCGCGATAACCAGTTGGAGCACCTAGTTAGAGCGCGATAACTGTCGCGATAACTAGTTAGAGCAGGGGTTAGTGCACGGTGTAGTGGGCAGTTTTCACACCTGGTGACATGGGCACATGCCTTTGCCCTCCTTCTTGGGGTCGTCCAGCACCAGGTTCATCCTCCGCAGCCACACGAAGTCCGTGACGGCTACATACTCCCCCACTTGCCTCCACTCCACCATGCACTTGGGCCACCCCCTTGACCTCAGGGGCCACCCTTGCCACTCCTCCATACATTCCCTTCCTCACCACCAAAATGCATCCCGGCGGCACCCTAATCCCGACATGCCCTTGCAAGGTGGGCCAGGGCAGTGCCTCCCCATGGCACACCTTGGCCAAGGGGCACTGATTGGGGTGGCCTGCGACCCCCCCCCCCACCTCCTCATTAGTGAGGGGGGCAACCACCTCCCTCCCACCCCCCCACCCTGACAACAAAAAATGCCCGGTGGTTGTTCCCACCGGGAGCAAGCGCCGAGCACATTGCTCAATGCTGACCCCATTGGGGTCCTCCACCAACTCCTCCCCCCCCCCCCTCCACCTCCCCCCCCTCCTAGCATGGCGCACAACGGCCATCTTTGTGGGGGGTGCACAAAGCCGCCCGGTCGCAGCCGTAGCACTTGGCTACGACCTTCCCCCTACACCTAACCGCCCCCTCATAGGGGACGGTCTTGGCCACCCGGCCACCAGGCGCCCCGAGCTGGGGCCGCTTGATGGACTGGGTGACATGCAGGTTGGGGAACCGTAGGTTAGGGCCTTGGGTTAGCTCAATGGCATGACAAAGAATCCCATGAGGCGAGGATTGGTCACACCAGTGGGCGAGGCCTTTGGAATGCCCGACCCCCGGTGGACATCAAGGGCTTTGAAAAAAAAGGCAGTGCCCCTCTTGAATGGCACATCCCTCTCCACCCAGGGGTCGGCGAACCCCGAACTGTTGGAGGGCACAAAAAGAAAATGCGACCCATCCTCGGCCTCATGATTATGGGTGAGCATAATGAGGCAATTGACAATCAATGTGCCTTCAGGAATGATGTAGGGGGGGGCATCGCGATGGAGGTTCTGGGGGGTGTGGTCATAGCTCGAAATTTCGGCCATGTTAAGGATGGTGAAGCTCCACCCCCCCCCCCCCCCACACTCTTCTTCGCGGTCTCAAGCACACGATCTGCGACCCTTTTGAGGACTGGCAGATCGTGGAGCTTGTGGGGGTTGTGCTTGTGGTGGTTGGCACCCCCATAGTTGCCATACAATGTGCGGCGAGTCCCAGAATCTTGGGGCCTGCCGACAATGGGGGGGTTCTCATTGAAAATGGGTGCCTTCTCTGAGAGAAGCATCCTATCCAGATCTTCCAAAAGGCTGTCCAGCTGCACACCACTCAAAAAATCGTGCTCCAGGAGGTGGTTGACCACCAGCTTTCCCCCCACCGTGAGCACAAGGTCATTGGGGTCCCTATTAAAGGCCCCCAAGGGCTCGGCGGCAACCACCTCCTCCGCCCACCCAATAAGGGGGGGTGTTGCCCCAAAAGGAAAAATAATCACCCCCTGCCCCGAAATAATGTTGGGAGTGGTGACCCCATACCACTCACGCTCCCACTCCCTTGTGGGGCAAAGGGAGTGCATGGGGAGTTTGTTTTCGGGGTCGCCACTGCAGACCCGCCGGGTGTTGTGGGTGAGGGGTTGGGGGAACCAACCATCCGACTTCCCCTTCCCCTTACCCGGTCGGATCCTTACCTTCTGGACACCAATCATGAGGGGGTTGTGGGGCTTGTCCTTCCCCCTCCCAGCCCCCACCTCCACCACCTCCTCCACTTCCTCCTCTTCCTCCTGACCCACATAAAGGGTCGTCTTCGTCCCCGCACCCTTCTCCGCATGGGCGGTGACGGACTCCACCACCGCGTCCACATCCTCGGGATGCAACTGGATCAAAAATCCAGCAACCTCTGGATTTACCTGTAGCAACTCGAAGATGTAGTTGCTGAGAACCAGGGGGTCTTTCTCGTCGGCCATGAAGGGGGACTTATGGACGATGAGTCCAAAGTCCACACCATGTTCAAAACGACTCGCCACAGGGCGCCTCGTGTTGACGTCACCCATCGTAAACCCCTCGAAGGCGACGGACCCCAAGGAGCTTTTGCTGGTGCTCGCACCAAGCGTGGGCAGCAGCAAGGGCCATTACAAAGAATTTGAGAGCTAAAGCGAAGAGCGGAAACATGTGTACCCTTCGGAAACGGCCGTTAAGTGGCCGTTTGAATAATTGCGTGAATTTCACGTGAATTTACCCAAATTTTGAGGTTTTTTGGGGAAAATGCCATATTATTGGTTCATTCCGAGGGATTTGAGGGGCCAAAATTCCTCCCCTAGCTTCGTTACGCATCATCCAATGAAGGTCCCGCCCCAAAAGCATCCATCATGTCCGAACCGTGCCCAAAACGAGAGGTGCCGAAACCCGGCAAGCCTGTAGCCGATTCACGGCCGTGAATTCACGTGAATTCGTACGAAATTTGCACGAATTTCGTACGAATTTCGTACGAATTTCACGTGAATTCACGTGAATTCATACCAATTTCACCCTTGTGCACCCCCTCATTTGTCCTAACACCCGGGGTACCTCCCCCCCAAACACCCCTGCGGGCACCCTGGCTACAGGCAACATGTGCACATGTGTGTGGGTGTGCCTTTGTGTGGGGTGTGTGGGTTTGTGTGGGTTTGTGTGTGGTTGTATGGTTGGGTTTGCATGTGGGTGGATGCGTGACTTCCTGTTTGTTTCTATGTGCGGGCGTGCGTCTGTGTGTTGGTGTGTGTGAGGATGTGGGGGCCACCCGACCACATACGCACACAAACCCGTCCCAAACCTCACACCAACACCCACACACCCACACACACAACCACGGACCCATGGATACACACCCACACACAAACACGCACCCACGCGCACAAACCAATCAACACACACACACACACACACACACATAGACACACCCACAATGTCATGATCCCGCCCCACACACCTAACCACGACACATCCACTATGCAGGTGTGTGTGCGTATGTGTGGCTGGGCAGTGTGTGGGTGTGGGTGGGGTGGCAGGGCGGTTTGATTCCACTAATGGCATGTGGTGTGTGTGTGGGGGGGGGTACATGTACGACTGTCTGTGAGGATGTGAGGAGCACCAAACCATGCACATATACGCACAAGCCTTACACACACGCGCGCACACCCTTCCCGCACCTCACACCAACACGCGCGCACACACAAAGAACTAAGTCACAGGGCACAGCAAAGCACCAACTCTTCAGTCACATGCAATAGGGTCTGAGCAACATGGGTGCGACAGTGCAGAGTGCAGAAAATGGTTGCTGGGATTACATCCCTCACCTGCCCTGCCCTCGGAAAGTGGTTTTTGCTCCCACGGTGCCGCTCAGTCCCCACCCTTTCGTGATGCTGCTCCAAAACCCTGGGGGATCATGTTCATCAAATGACATACAAGCAGAGCAAACGGAGAGTCACGACACAGCTTCATGAGGGACAGAAAGAAAGAAAGTATTCCCGCTGGGCGCCTCTGCACTGTTGCGACTGCTGGCACCCAGACTCCCTCCCACTGGCCACAAAGTCAGGCAAACGTACAGAAATACTCATACTGCCTGTGGAGGACGCAGTGTGAGACGAAAGGGGTCCAGGCGCCCCCCTGCCTGCTTGCGTTACCCACACGGTGTGTGTTATAAGACAGCACGTCAGGCAATTCAGACTAGCATGGACGGCTTGTGTTTGCTGGCGAACTCCTTTCCCTCCCTCTCCCACCTGTCGATGCCACACAGGGGAAAGATGTCATACAGGTGGAGGTCCTTCACGAAGCCTTTGACTGCATTTTCCCACCAGTGTCTCGGGTAATTGTGCCAGCCTAGCCCCCACGTAAGGGACCGGACGTTCAGTTTAAGACCCAGTGGGTTTAATGCATACAGAAGGCACTTGTTTAGGAGGGAGGGGAGGAAGGAAGTGAGGACATCTTTAGCATCGGGGGAGGTCACCGGGAGCCATCTCTGCCACTCGAAGTCGTGGCGCGGGGGCCATGACAGCTCAGTGACCACACCTTTGCGCCTCATAAATTCGTCTGTTTGTGGCGCGAGCTCTGTCTCACACAGCTGGGCCACTGTGGTGTGCGGTTCCCACTTCAGGGGAATTCTGTACACTGCCTGAAGAAAGGCGCTCAGGACAATCATAAGTGTGTCATGGACGGTCTGTGGGGTGTGTATGAGCGCTAGGGGGACATTGTCCTTGAACACACACAAACACACACAACCACACACCCAACTACACATGGACACACCGACCCACATACACGCATCCGCACAAACCATACGCATACACACACACACACAG